>CATIWO010094599.1:0-29434 GCA_949673435.1 Macaranga tanarius | reverse complement strand
AATTTCATGCCACAAGCTTATTCGATATCAATTATTGACTTAATTACTAAAGAATCAAACTCCAAATCACTTACTCATAACAGTGGCAAATAAATCTTAAATCATCAAATTTAATTAACAACAGTAATAACATTCTTAATTGACATTAATGAACAGTAATCTTGTTCCAGGACACGGATGTTACAATAAAAGTAATAAATATCACTATTATTAATAATTATAGAAGCTCGAAATTTGAAATATTTTATTATCGAACATAATTATGATTAAGTAAAAATAATCTTATAGTCTAATATATAATCGGTAAGATAGATTGTATAAGGTATTTTTGTATAAAGTTATATTTTAGTTCTCATAAAATTGAAGTCAATCAAATAAATTAAATCTCTTACTCTAATATTGTCTAATATTTTTCATATAAGATCTTTTAGTATAAATTAAACTTCAGTTTCAGACTGATTTGGGGTTAGATATGTATATCATTTCATTTACTTAACATATTTTTGTAGTGAAAAAGTGATATATTTTACATTTGTTCTCAAGTAGAATTTATTTGAGGCTAAATAGATTACAACCCATGAGCTATATCAAATTATTATTTTTTTTACAAAAAAAAAACTCATTATAAAATAACAAATATCATTATATAGTAATTACATAAACTTGAAATCTTTTATCATCAAGTATAACCATGATCAAATAAAACTTATTTTAAAATCTAACATATAATTAGTAAGATATTTTCATATAAGATATTTTTATCATTTTTTTTTTTTGTAAACCACTAGCATCCATAATTTATTAGATTATAATTAATAAAATTCAATCTAAGTAGGACTACAAGGGCGGTAAAGATATTCCAATAACTATTTAACGTGACCGCATTTATTAATACTCAAATTTAAAACCTTAGTTTAAACAAAAATAATATCCTGTTAGCTGATTTCAACGGTTGTTAGTTAAAATATTTTTATCTAAATTTAAATTTTAGTTCTCAATTAATTCAAGTCAACTATATAAATTGATCCTTACTCAAATATTTTATGTGAAATTAAACTTTAGTTATGAACTTATATATATATATATGCCCACCATGTCATTTATTTCAATTAACAAATTCTTTTATCTGTTGTTGCTTTTAAAAATGTAAATTTTAAAAATTCTAACAGCGTCGATTCTCCCTTTTTTTCTTATTTTTATTAATAATTTTTATTTTTTGGCCACTATCGATTATCTATTAGTTTGGCGGTGGTCCTTTATTATTCATTTTTATTTGGTTTATTATATTTCACTTTTTTTTTATATTTAATAAATAAAGATTTTTGATTTATTTGTTTGAATCTTCCTTTTATAAAGTTGTTATCTTTTATTGAATTTGATTATTTTATCATTTGTGGAATATAATTATCTCTCAATTGTAAATTATATATTAATATTCTTACAATCGGACTCACTTAAAGGTCAAAGAAAGTCGATATATGACTAATTAAAGTCATTGAGTGAAGCGTACGAATAATCGAGTTACACATCAAAAGAGTTTGATTAATGTGATTGAAAAATAGTAATAAGAAATTTCATAAGTTGATTATTTTTTATACTTATTGATTGTACTATTATTGATATTATATATATATATATTTTTTTTTATCAAAATGTACTTTTAATTTATATTCAATAAAAGATTAATCTTTTCCATAAAAAAATAATAACAAATTCTTTTTTGATAAAAATATGCCAAACTTTGCATTTATTTTTAATCTATTGTAATTTTTTTACTCGAATTAAAAATTAACGAAGTGCAAAATATTTGTACAAAACATTATAAGTTAAAGTACTTTTATATGAAATTAAATTTTAATATAATGTAAAAAATATTATATAACATTGCATAACACATGAAATAGGTAATCTTCAAGCGAAATATATTAGAGGTGAATAACTAATTTATAAGAATAGGGAAAAAGAGAAATGTAGCAATAAAATTAATATATGGTATAATATTATATTTTTTATTGACTTATATCAAAAGTTAAAAAGGCTACTGTGGACACATGGTCTGACCCGACCCACGAGGCAAAAGCTCAGTGATAAAAGTCTAAGAAGATGGGTCCAACAGTGTAAGATTAAAGGACTAGCCTTTTTTAAAGAAAGTCCAGCCCATAGCCTATCTCAATATAATCCTAAATTAATAGATAAATTGTGATAAATATTGGTGATAATGATAATTTAAAGAGAGTTAAATCATAGTGAAATACGGATAGATGTAAGAATATCTATTTTTATAAAAAGATAGGAATAGTTGAGAGAGAGGGGATCCTGAAAAAAGAGACGTAAAAAAAAAGAGGGCAGAGAGGAAAAATTTCCTGGCAAAGAATCAGAAAAAAAGAACGCAGATCCAGAAAGAAAGACTTGGCATTACATCGTGGGACTCATCATTACTGTCTACTAAAGGAGCTTCTGAGGGCAAATACTTTTAACAGTAACTCTTCTCATTCTTCTTTTCTTTTCAGTTTATTTTTTATGTCTGATTATTTTCGATTTTTTTTTGAATTAAATGAATTGTTTGATTTAAGATGATTGTATGTGTTATTAATTTTAATTGATTAAATTAGGTTAATTGTCATTTATTATTTATAAAAATTTAATTCTTTTTTTTTCATTCAATTTTCTATGTGTTGTAATTTTATTATTATTATGATTTAATAAAAAAAATTGTTTTGGGCAACAGTGCACTGCTGCCGTTCAGTTTCAACTTTAACATTTTTTTTTTGGCCGATGGGCCGTTTTCTTTCTTTCATAATGTCAATAGTGCATGGCACTGTTGCAATTTTTTTTCTATTTTTTATTTAATTTAATTAATTGTGATTAGATTAATTAGGAATGAATTAAAATAATTATTTGTTCTTTAATTGATTTAATAATATTAGGTTATTTAACATTATAAAATATTTTAATTAATTTCAGGTTTTTTTTTTGTAATTTATTAATATACAATCTAGCTAGGATTGAATTATTAATTTTTTATTTTGCATTAACTTTTTTTTATCTTTTTGTAGGTTGTTTATTTTTGTAAAATTTAATTCTTAATTTGTGTTGCAGGCTTAAATATTAGATAGCCCACGGGCTATTTTTATTTATTTAAGTTGTTGTTTATTTTTATTTTATTTGTATGATATGGGTTATAAATCTTTTCTCCTCCCTCTTTCTTTGCGTGTGTTTTTATTATGCTGTTTTAATTATATGTTTGATTCTTTATGTTGAATGGTGTGGATGTATAGATCAGACCCAAAATTGTATGTAATTGGACTAATTAATAACTTGGGCTAAAATTGAAATCTAAAAGTTGAATGAGACCCATTTGTATGTAATTAAATAATTAAAATGATAAAACATAAAACACAAACGGAGGCCGATCGCAAGGTCGGGTGGGCCATTCAAAAGCCCATACCCAGTTTCTGAACTCAATATCTGAGGACGGCTACTGGGCTCCCTCCGTGGGATCCAGTTTCTGTAAAAGTGTTCCCGGATTTCACCCGGGTGGCGACTCCATTCTCCGACCTAAGCCTATCAAGACCCAAAGTTGTATTCCTAGTGGGCCCTGAGCCCACACAATACCGTGGTCGCCGGACACTTGGGCGCGCGCTGAACCCCATCGCCTACAGCTACATATATCTATTTTTTATAAAATAGTAGTTTAGTATTTTAGTTACTTCTAATTTTTACTTTTTGTTTAGGAAGAAAATTATGAGGGGGGAGAAAATGAGGGGAGAGAAAGTGGAGGGGGGGGGGGAATTTTTTATTTTCTCTAGGTTGTTTGGGAATAATATAAGTGAGGGAGATAAAATATTCTCGTCAAAATCAGGTAATTTAAAAATGTGGGTTCGGAAGAAATATTTTCCACCAAATTTCTCTTATTCTCTTTTTCCCTCATTCATCCAAATAGGAGAAAATTACTTTTTACTGCCTCATTTCTCTCCCCATACTTTCTCTTTCCTGCTAATTTCACTTTCCATACAAAGTATTATAGTAATAAAAGAGCTTCACGAGCTTCATTTTGGATAAGAAAAATATTACCTTCTGGTATTGCAGAGCTTTAAAGCTATTATAAGCATAAAGAAATAACACATTATAATCAACCAAATCACCGTACTTTTTTTTTTTGAGCAAGATGAATATTTCATTCATATCATAAGCCTTACATCAAAGAAGGAACTTAAAGCTAACCCTAATTAAAGCCTAAATCCCATGCTAAAATGTGGCATAAGGATATGGTAAAATTGAGAAACTAAACAAATCTCAATCACCTTAGGGATCTCCAATTGAGACCACATATAGTCAGGTTATTCATGACTATGGGTTAAATAGGACTTTACTACTTGGAAAGGAAAAACCAAGAAAACAAAAAACAAAAGAGTAAGAAAGCTGCCCTTGCAACTTCTTCTTAATGTTCCCACAATATTAGCTCATTCAGTGCTTCCATGGCTATCTCTATCGATGTCCATATGAGTTTTTAGGTTAGTAAAAGAGGATCTCCAAGTAAAATCTTGGACTATGAAGAAATTAACAATTACATAGCAGCTTAAATAAACAACAACAAAACTAAAACTATAAAAAGGGATAAACTTATACAAACAGAACTTAAAACATCACAACAAATTATTTATCAACACAATAGTCAAGAAAAAAAATAAAGGATTTTGGTGGTTTTTGGTCATAAAAAAATTAAAAAATACCCAAAACCAGATACACAAACCAAGAGGAGGACAATGAACAGTTATGTGAGAGATGAATATTGAGAGAAAAAAATATCAAGCTATCATAGATATCGATGCTATGGTTGTAATCTTTAATTATTTTTCTGAACTACTTGTTAATCAAAGAAAAATATAGAAAAATGACCCACCGTACTTTCTTTTTACCCTTTACCCTTCCTCAAATTATAATTTGTCCAATCTCTGGTAATACTCTTCTTTTTCTCCCTTCTCTTTCTTCTTTTCATTAGTGGTTTTCTTAGTGGTTTAGTGGTTTTATAGTGATCTTCGTAAAAAAAAACACCCTTGTTTTTTTTTTTTTTTTTTTAAATTATATATATAAATAAGTGGATTAAAAGGGAGATGTATAATCTTTATATGTTTTTTCCTAGTTGTTATTGTGTTTTTTGGTAGTTTATAAATCTAATTACAGAGGGTTTAGTTGTTGATGGTGATTTTAGTCTGGAAGGATGATTTTCTTTCCTTTCATCTTTTGTAGAATTGTACTTCCATCATAAGACGAAATTCATGATTCAGGAATCCATATCTCATCTTCTATAACTTCTTAGTGGTGATGAATACTGCGGTTTGTGAAGCACTATGACAATAATTTTGGATTTGTGCTATTTGATGTATGTTTTTTTTTTTTTTATCTTTGAGTAATTATTTCTCATAGTGAAATGAAAATTTCATCAATTTAAAAAAAAATCATCGTACTTTCTCAATTTTTAATGAAATCAACCATTTGATTAATTATTGTTAAAAAAAACTATTATTAGTAATATTTCAATCTTTTTATTTGAAAAATAAAATCACACCAAAAAAGGAATATTACATTTTCATCTACTTGTACTTATATAATTTTATCATTTTATCTTTTATATTTACAATTTTGTTAAATTAACACCTTAATTTATCTATAACTTATTATATAAATACCTATTTATACAATTGACAGAACATATGAAATAATACACCAATATATAAATAACGATAAAATGACAAATTCATGTAAGTATAGGGGAAAATGGTAAATTTATGTAAATATATATTTATATAATAGAGTATAGACAAGTTAAAATATTAATTTGACAAAATTAAAAGTATAAGAGATAAAGTATAAATTCATATAAGTACAAGTGATTGCGTATATATTATGCCCACCAAAAAATAAAAAGTAGCATAACAAGGTGTAAGCAACCACACATAAATAAAACCCACCAACACCAAACCTAAAAGGACAAACGAGTAAATAAAAACCAATCCAATGCCACTTTTATTATCTCAAGAACCTACATACCAAAGCTTCATTCTCTATTACTATTTACTATGGTATATATTCCTACATAATGCGTACACCGCAACCAACACTCTATTGGTTCGTGATTCAAATATGGAATAATTTTTTTTTTTTTACATATTTTAAATGTGTGTAATATATTTCAAAAAATAAAAGTTTTCTTTAGATATTTATTTAATTAATAGATTAATATTGATAATATATATATATATATATATATATATATATATATATATATTCATTTAATCATTTGATAATTTAATATATAAATAAAAAAATATCCAAAAAATAAGTAAAAAATTTTATAATTATATATGTGATTTAATACATCCACAATTTTAGTCTTTCGGGATCCTATATTGGTTGTGTAGTGTGCATTTAGATTATATGGGTTTGTAAGTTTTACAAAATTGCTATGATTTTATGAAAGAATGTCTCATGTTCTGACCAAGTATGTATGTTTTGTATATTTTAAAAAATAATTTTGCAATATATACACAAAAATTATATTGATTTTGTGAATGAGTGGGTCAAGTGTCTCATCCTTATCAATGCGTGTTTATATATTTAAAAAAAAAATACACAATCTTTTAATCTTGACGTATTTTATCAGTTTACTTTTTTAACATGTATATTAATTTTTTTTAATACTTTAATTTGCTAAAAATGTTATTTATAAATAATTTCTATTTAGTTTATGTATCTAGATAATTTCATTCAACTTTAAAAAAATCATTTATATATTTAAAGTAGTATAAAAAATATCGATAAGTTTTTTTAGCAAATTCAAATATTTAAATTATCATTTTGATTGTAAGTTGAAAAGGCAAACATATAAAAATGCTAAATACATATAGAATTGCACTTGTATTCAACCTTATGCATGCATATTTAATTATGACATGCATGATGGATGGATGGATGGATAGTAAGAGCATATATGTATATACATATGTATATGAAAGGATATTAGTCAAATAGATGATATGTAATATACATACATACATAATATGACATAACATGAGAAGGAGAAGAAGCAAGAAGAGGAGGAGAATGAATAGGATTTGACTTCATATTTCAATTTTTATTTTTATTTTTCTTAAACAAAATAAAAAAAAGAAAAAAGAAAAAATAAAAAAAAGAAAAGAGAAAGAAATGAAGCAGAAGAAAAAGAAAAAAATTCAATCAGATCGAATACAATTTTGACGTCCGCAAGGACACAATCACTCTCATTCTCTCTCTAAACATTCTCTCTCTGGATACAGCAGAGAAACAGGGCAAAGCTTAAATCAACACAACACAAAATTTACATATTTTTTGTTTCTTTAAAAAGAATAAACACTTAAAAAAAGAAAAGGTGAGATTTTTATTTTTCTTCTTTAAGTTTTTGTGCAAAAAATATACATACATATACAGAGAGCAGCTAACAAAAACCCTAGAAGAGTTAGAGTTATAGTTAATGAGAGATACCCTTTTTGGACTTCTAAATAAAAACTACTTCTTCTCCTTCTTCTGCTGCAATAAAAGTACTGTTTTTTTTTTTATGTGGGTTTTTTTTTTTGATTTTATAGAGAATTTTTTATGGGATTGTGATTAGAGAAAATATAGAGAAAAAAGATTTAATCTTTGTTGCTTGTTTTTGCTTCACTGTTGTGTCTCCTTCACTACCGTTAAATTTATACTGCGGGTAAGTATTTTTTTGGGGGGTTAAGTAAAGACTTTAGCTTTTAGCTTTGAAGTGTGTTAATAGCTTTGGATCTTTGATTTAGTTGAATAGGGGTCGATCGAGCTGGTTTTAATGGTCATCTTTTTTAAGCATTTTGTTGGAATAATGTTTTATTCTTTCATTATATAAAGTTTTAATCTTTGCAGCTCCATTTTGAAGTTCATTTTTTTGGGTTTTGCTATTTGAATTTGAGTTTTTTTTTGTGTTAAAAAAATAAAAGCTTTTTTCTTTTATGGGTTTTGTGTAATTTTGATTGATATTTTTTGGGTTTTCTTTAGTTTTGGTGATATGGGTTTGTTTGTATGAGTTTGGTTGAAGTAATTTATGTAGATTTTTCATGTGGGTTTTAGTTAAAAGTGTTAAGGATACTGAACCTTTTTTTTTTAAAAAAAACTGTATCTGGTAGTGGAAGTTTAATTTCTTAGTTGTTTTACTTTATTTGGAGGTATTGTTTTGTTGAGCTGGATCTAAAAAAAAGTGCTTCTGTAATACAGAGATTCATGCTTGGAGCAATACAAGATTACTGGTTGTGCGAGGATAGCATGACTCTAGAATGTTCAGAGTCACAGCATGTTCCTTTGCTTTCGTTTGCTTTCTTCTGCTGCTTGTGTTTGATAAAAAGCAACGCCATCTGTTCAGGCACAGAGCCTACTCGTTTCCATTGGTGCACACTGAGGAATTTGAAGTCTACAGATGTGGAGTTGAAATGCTAAATAGGTTCAGTTGTATGTGTGCTTTATTCTGATTTGTTATGTAGTTTTAGGCTTATTCAAATTCATGGTGTTTTAGATAGTTGTAGTACTTTCTAGAGTGTTAGTAGATTGTGATTCTTGATAAAATGGTACCCTCGGGGCCGCCTACACCGATTGGTGGTGCGCAGTCTGTTTCTCCTTCTCTCTTGAGATCAAATTCAGGGATGTTAGGAGCTCAAGGAGGTCCTCTTTCTTCTCAAACTGCATTTTCTTCATTAGTGTCTCCGCGTACTCAGTTTAATAATATGAATATGCTTGGAAATGTACCAAATGTGTCCTCCTTCCTTAATCAGTCTTTTGGAAATGGTGGTCCAAATTCTGGTCTTTCTGGCCCTGGGAGCAGCCAGCGTGGAGCTATTGATGGTGGGGCTGAAACAGATCCGCTTTCAGGTGTTGGTAGTGGAATGGGTTTCAATGCCCCTTCATCTTCGTTTGTACACTCAAATATGGTGAGTCCTGGTCCATCTGGCCAAGTCCAGGGACAGCAATTTTCAAACCCCTCTGGTAATCAGTTGTTACCAGATCAACAGCAGACTCAACAACTTGAAGCTCAAAGTTTCCAGCATGGTCAGCAAGCAATGCAACAGTTCTCTGCCCCTCATAATACCCAACAGGTGCAGCAGCAACACCAATTTCAGGCAATTCGAGGAGGATTAGGTGCTGTTGGCCCTGTCAAATTGGAACCTCAGGTGACAACTGACCAACATGGAGCACAGCAGCAGCAAGCACAACAGCTGCAGCCACTGAGAAATCTAGGTCCAGTCAAATTGGAGCCACAACAAATTCAGACAATGAGAAATTTACCTCCAGTAAAATTGGAACCGCAACATTCTGATCCGTCGTTGTTTCTGCATCAACAGCAGCACCAGCAACAGCAACAACAACAACAACAGTTCCTGCACATGTCGAGGCAGTCTTCTCAGGCTGCTGCTGCGCAAATTAATCTCTTACACCAACAAAGAATACTGCAGCTACAACAACAACAGCAACTTTTGAAAGCAATGCCCCAGCAACGGCCTCAATTACCACAGCAATTTCAACAGCAGACTCTGAGATCTCCAGTGAAACCATCTTACGAACCTGGGATGTGCGCTCGTCGTCTTACACATTACATGTATCAGCAACAGCACAGACCTGAAGTAAGATTTCCTGGTCATGAAGGATCTATTCTGAGTATATGGTCTTGATTTTTCTGGTTTGTAATCATTCCTAATCATCATGTAGGACAACAATATTGAATTCTGGAGAAAATTTGTGGCTGAATACTTTGCTCCTCATGCCAAAAAGAAGTGGTGTGTTTCTATGTATGGAAGTGGCCGCCAAACAACTGGTGTTTTCCCTCAGGTCTGCTGCTCCTGTAAACTCAGCAACACTAAAAAAGTGCTGACATACTCCTAAATCAAATCTGGCATACCTCTAAATCAAATTAATCTCCTTCTATGTTGCTATGTTAGCTATAATTAGACAAATAAGATTAACTATTTCAATGATCTTTGCATGACTATACTGTCTCACTAATTTTTGGTATTAATGCTTTTTATGGGATCCAGGAATAAAAAGAATGCTCTCGGAAAGATAATATTTAATTTCCTAAACCACTTCTGTTTTTCTTGTGCCAATTACTGATGACAAGTATCTTAACTGCAACTTTTGCAGGATGTATGGCACTGCGAAATTTGCAATCGGAAGCCAGGCCGGGGCTTTGGTATGTTTTTTAATCTTTAACTGCTTCTTGTCATAGTTCATGGATGGGACCAGTACATGGTACTACTTGGAAATATTTTACCCCTCTATTGTGCTGTTATCTTATTCTGATCTACCTGTGTGTCAGAGGCAACTGTCGAGGTTCTTCCCAGGCTTTTCAAAATCAAATATGAAAGTGGTACCTTGGAAGAGCTTCTTTATGTTGATATGCCCCGTGAATATCAGAACTCATCTGGTCAAATTGTCTTGGACTATGCAAAAGCAATACAGGAAAGTGTTTTTGAGCAACTTCGTGTTGTTCGTGATGGTCAGCTGCGGATAGTCTTTTCTCCAGACTTGAAGGTATACATGGGGCAATGACTCAAGACTTTTGATAATTTGTGAATTTTTGAGGCAACATTACCAAATTATGTGTTTTCATTCTTTTTGGCAGATATGCTCATGGGAGTTTTGTGCTAGGCGGCATGAAGAACTTATCCCTCGAAGATTGTTAATACCACAGGTCAGCAGCGAACTATCACATTTTGTATCTGAGAGGCAGTTAATTGAAATGGCTTTTTTGTATTAGTTTAGAAATTAGTTTTTATTGAAACTAATGATAAATTATGATTAAATATAATTAGAATGGTCATCCTGATCCCCACACATATTGATACTATTGGACTTAGTTAGTTTTTCTAATCTAACATGAATTTTTATTAACCCCTGTATTTGGTTTCATATTCGTGGATGTACGAGAATATGCCGTTATTTAAATAAACTATGACATGCAGTCTCGAATGATATGACATGGGCGAGATTCATACATTATACTGCTTTCCACCTAGATGTATTGGTCTTGCCCTTTTCTCTCTCTCTCTCTCTCTCCCCTCCCTCCCTCCCTCCCTCCTTCCCTATTAAACTTGATGCCATAGGTATACTTTCTTATGTTAATCTTGAAAAAAACTGTGTCAATACTTGATGAATGTGAAACAAAAGCTGTTAAAGAGTATTTTTCTTGCGTCTAATATTGGATGTGACATTAATTGAAGTTTAATATGGCATTTGATGTTAATTTGATTTATTACCTTATAACTTGTGATCTTAGCAAAGCCATCTCTCTTCACTTTTCGTATTTGGTGACCATTGCTATGGGGGTTGTTTTGACTTTCATCAAACTCATGGATTTGCCCATATTCCGTGATAGTAAAAAAAAAACTCTTTTAGTCACATGACCATATTAGAATAATTTAAATGAACTGGACCTCTATATTCACCAGCGTGGTTATTAAAGATTTGCAGTTTGCAAAGCCGACTTTATGGTGATGATGATTTTTTTTGCCAAATAATGTTACTTTGACTAAAGATTTAATTATTTTTTAACTATTCTGAGTTATTTGATATCTTATTCTTGTTCTCTTGTATATGAAAAATGTTATACTTTTTGGACATCTTGGTCTAATAATAATTCAAGAAATGTCTATTATTGTGCCTTCATTTTATTTTATTCTATTTTTGGATTTTATTCAGCTTAGATGAAGTCTACTTTATGGCTCTCTTGTTTCCAACAGAAACATGTAAAGCACACTTCAACGTCTACATCATCATTGACGTTGAACAAAAATTAAGTAATGTCTTGCAGCATTGCATCTGGGATCTGGGAGTTAAAATGTTTCCTGCTGGGGAATACCATCCATGAATTTTTTTTATATTTTATATATATTTGTTCATTTTTGCAGGTAAGTCAACTTGGTGCTGCAGCTCAAAAATACCAGGCTGCTACTCAAAATGCATCATCTAATGTGTCTGTCCCAGAGCTGCAAAATAATTGTAATATGTGAGTTATTTATGGGCACATTTCTACTCAAACAGTGCGAACAATTGGGTTGTGTTCTGAATGTAAATATTTGGTTTTCCTTGGATTCAAATTAAGAGCTCATTGGTTCGGCTCTTTTATGTCCTGAGTTGTTAATCTCCTGAGCATGTTCTTTATTTCTTTGCATTCTGGTGCTCACTCATTCTATCATTATTCATGATAATGGAAATGTTAAAGTTATTTTGATATGTCTGTAAAAAATACATGCTTTTGCAAATCATGTATATTATAGACTGTGGGAGAGCACAATGCAGTAGGTGATATGATGTTTTTGAATGATATATACTGGCTGGGTTCTTTTATCAGTTATTGATATCTTAATTCTTCTGCAGGTTTGTTGCATCAGCTCGGCAACTTGCAAAAGCTTTGGAAGTGCCATTAGTGAATGATTTAGGATATACGAAGAGATATGTGAGGTGTCTGCAGGTGACTTGCAAAAACATTTTATGCTCATTATTAATCCATGTATTTTGGGTTGATCATTATGTTTCTGCATTCATAAATATTTTGGATTAGGAATGATGCCTCTTGGTTTGAGTTGCAATTGCATATTTGTATTTGATGGATTTGGCAAGGAACTTGCATTTTTTCTTTTTTGAGTCTGCTTTCATAAAGGAAAACTTTCAATGTCATTTTTCCCTAAAATATTTCCATTGTGATTTTGTTTTCTCATTGTTCTATAATTCTATTGGTATCTAATCCTCATTTATTCTCTTTTACTGCTTCTACTTTTCTTTCTTGGAAAATAAACATTTCTTCTTTGATGGGTCTTATAGGGACTTGTTTCAAAATTTTTTTCCTTATTTGTAGTGTTTGCTTTCCACCAAATATTTCATAATGGTAACATAATTTTCCTCAGAACATATCACATAATCGCAATTTGGGCCACCTGATTATGTAAGTTGATATTGGAGATTCCCGTTGTTTTTTTTTTTTTTTTTAAGAAATTTCCTTGTTGACTTTCATAAAAAGCAGTTAAGAAGCCTTACTGTACGTATGTTCTATGATTTTTTAGTTTTCTCTTGGAAAATAGATATTTCTTTTATCTATGATTTGAATCCTTTTATGATTTTTGGGCATTTGGCCCTCTAGTTCAACGTACTTCTTTTCCTCAGGTTTTAAATCTTGCTTGTGAGGTTCTCTATGACTCAAATACTGGCTTCTTGCTACGGGCTCTATGTTTGCAATTGATTGTTGAGACTTTTTTTTTTTAACAATCATGCTGTAAATTTATGATGATTACTGCAGTTTGGAGTGCCGCTACATGCTGTGGCATGGTTTACAAATAGTTTCAATGAAAGTTTTTAGTTTGTAATACCCATGATGGAATTGGCTTTTAAAAATATATACTGAACTGAAATATGGAAACTTCATAGAATTCTATCAGAAAAGTTGCAGTGCTGTGTTTCTTTAGTCATTAGTTGATTGCTGCACTTATTTTTTGACAATATGTTCAATATTGTTGCAGATATCTGAAGTGGTTAATAGTATGAAGGATTTGATTGACTACAGCCGAGAAACAGGGACTGGACCTATGGGTAAGTTTGTTAAATTTCTACTGAAATTATCATTTGTTCACTATCTTTGGCGGTTCTCTCAGTTAATGAAAGCAGTGTTCTGGCCAGATTCTGTAACATTTGTATTGCTGTATTATTTTGATGATACATGGGATGCATATGATTGGAGTTTGTTAGCAGTTGTATTCTGTTATTGATTTGCCTTTGCTTAGATAATGTGGTTGTCTAACTTTGTAGATGGCCAAAACTGTGACTGTCCTTGTGTTGCTGTAATTTAATAAGCAGTATCAGCATATCCATGTTGCAGTCTGCTGTTTGTGTTGTTTTGGCAGTTGAAGTATTTGTTTCCTTTCTGGTGTAAATTTTCTTTTTCAACTTCTGAAGGTGATGACTTATTTATAGTAATATAATCTTCAAAATCTCACTATTTTAAGGAAGCTAAAGAGGTGAGTTTGCTAGATAGAAACAAGTGGATGATCAGCAGATGTTGTGTTTGATTTATGTGGATTTGGCATACTGAGCTTGTGGATTAGAACGACAATAAATGTTGAAAGTGTTGATCAAAGAAAAGACAATTGGTGTTTGGGAAGAACCACTATACAACTGAAATATGGAGTAGAAAGAGTTTCATGTTTTTTTTTTTCTTTTGGTTTTTGGGGTGGGTTGTTTTTCTCTCTGCATTATTCTCTTCTGGGGTCTGTATGGGAAAAAGATCATTTGTTGCAATCACTTTACATGCCCTGTGTAGAATAGTGCCCTTAGAATGTAGCCTTGTCAATGTTGCTTTAAAGACTTGTCCAATTTGGACGAAGACAGAAAAGTCTAAGAGGGTTGGAGATTTCCTTCACTTGGGCAATGTAAGGAGAAGAAAGATGGCATCAATGTGTTTGCTAGAATTTTCTTAGTTCAAGACATTGTCCCTGCAGAAAACATGAGGCATAGAAAATTTACTTCAGTCAGCATGCAAGTAGGCTCTGACTTCTTGAGTTTTGTGAAATGCATTCTGGAGTATCCTCACTAATTAGTGTCCGACACTCTGCAAACTAGAGGTCCCTGTAATTCTTGGATTGAACAAAGGCTTCAAAGTCCTTATCTGGTGGCATCTTGGTTTATTGATGATTTTCTTTCGTAGTCAACAACCATTATGTTGAGATGATCTACTTCAAACAGTTTGATTGAAATTTTGGAAAGCCAAAACTGGACAGATATGTTATCTAGGGTCCCATGTGGAACTAGAATTTCAATTTCACATGGTGGCTCTAGGGTGAAGATGACACATAAGGAACTTACAAAATACATGGTTAAAATTTAAGCTTCTACACAATTTGGGGGCAACAGTTCAGTCATCAGTATCCAGTATAGTTCTGCTTCTGGTTTGATGGAATTTTCTTGATCCTTTAGGAGAATGGATTGTAATTGTTATTATATTTGCCCTATTGTACAACTTGGGGGTATGTGTTCTTGCAATTTAAGATGCTTGCATGGAGGTGAGTTTTCCCATGTGTCCATTCTTTGATCCTTTAACTGTGTCCCCGGTACTCTACATCTTTTTGTACTTCTACATTCTTAGACTACTTGTTTCCATGTCAATGTCAGCATATAGTTTGGATGTGAGTGACATAGTATCTCACTTCATTGTTTGTTGTCAGCGAGTTTGGCAAAGTTCCCTCGGAGGACAAGTGCGTCATCTGGGTTTCATAGTCAAGCTCAACAGCCTGAGGAACAACTACAGCAGCAACAGCAGCAGCAAACAATGCCTCAGAACTCAAATAGTGATCAAAGCTCCATCCAGGCTGGCATGCAAATTGCTGCTAGCAATGGTGTGTCCAGTGTAAATAACTCCCTCAGCACCGCATCTGCATCTACCTCTGCCAGTGCTATTGTTGGGCTCCTACATCAGAATTCTATGAATTCAAGACAACAAAATTCTATGAATAATGCAAGCAGCCCATATGGAGGAAATTCTGTTCAGGTTCCATCTCCTGGTTCCTCTAGCACAATTCCCCAGGCACAACCTAATCCTTCTCCTTTCCAATCACCGACACCTTCCTCATCCAATAATCCCACGCAAACATCCCATAGTGCTTTAAATGCTGCCAACCACATTAGCTCTACTAATTCACCAGCAAACATTCCGATGCAACAGCCAGCTCTTTCTGGTGATGCTGACCACAGTGATGCTCAAAGCTCTGTGCAGAAAATCATACATGAAATGATGATGTCCAACCAACTTAATGGCACAGGTGGTATGGTTGGGGTTGGTTCTTTAGGCAGTGATATGAAAAATGTTAATGGGATTTTGCCAAGTAACAATGCGGTTCTCAATGGGGGAAATGGCCTAGTGGGGAATGGGACGGTTAATAATTCTGGAATCGGAGGTGGTGGATTTGGTACCATGGGTGGTGGGCTTGGGCAATCTGCCATGGTCAATGGAATTAGAGCTGTAATGGGTAATAACTCCGTTATGAATGGACGGGTGGGTATGCCTTCAATGGTTCGAGATCAAAGCATGAATCATCAACAGCAGGATTTGGGGAACCAACTGCTGAGTGGGCTAGGAGCTGTTAATGGATTTAATAATCTTCCCTTTGATTGGAAACCGTCTTCTTGAAGAGCCATCAATGATACTGATGTCTCAGTACTTGATTGTAGCTGCTTGTGCAGCATGAGCGTGGGCAGAATTTCCTACAGCCCTATGAAGATGACAATGCACGATGGAATAGTTATCAGGGCTAACCTCCCACTTTGTACTAATTTCAGAGAAAAAGTAAAACATATAGCATAGTGTTTTATCAATGAAATGTTAAATCCTCTTCGAGTTGCTTCTTTTTCGTCTAATTGTTTTCCTAATTATGATTCAATACAGCCTTCTTTTTTTTTTTTTACCACTTCTTAACAGTTTAGGAATTGGATTGAGGGAGGAATGGTTGTCTAATTGAAAGCTCTTTCCCCTGTGTAGCTTCTGCTTATTTTCCAGGTCACATAACTCTCTCTCTCTCTCCTCTTTGAATGTGTATATCTATGGCGTGCCTGAAATCAGTATAATTGTAGAATATTCTCTTTAGGAAGTAGCTGGATGGATTATGTTCAGTTCTATATTGACAGAACAATGATCTCCATTTTTATTGTCCTCTATTTTCTTATTATGCTCTGCCTGGCTCGTTTTACTTGTCAAGAAATCCATAGGAAGTTCCAAGTTTATGGGGAGCTTTCATTGGTCAGAGTGTTAAATCTGGTTTGCGGTCAAATATAACTCTTCTACCCTTCTGCTAAATCTTGACAACTTTAAACAAATAATTTCTGTTATCATGCAACTAGTCAAGAAAATGTTTATTTATCATAATGACCTGTTTCTTAAGCCATTATTTAGGGGCAGTTGGATGCAAAATCAAATGAGGAACATGGTCTTACCTCAAATGAGCTGTGGTTGGATTTTTCTGCAGAAGTTGACTGGAATGTAATCTTGTGGGGTTGGAGATGAGAGGTTCATGATTTGACTTGTTAATTGTGAGGGTTGAGTTGGATTTGGTCCATTTGGACGGGCGGGTCTAGGCCAGATCCTGGTGTAGGTGTAGCTGTGAAGAGAATGATGCGCATATCATGTTTGGAATGTGCACAAGTGAATAAAATAATTCACAGTGACATTTACATTAAATACAAGGAAAGTTTCAACATTGTTTTGCAAGTCGTCGTTTGAATATGATCATGTCACATAGTTAATACAATTCTTTTATAAGTTGATCTGAAATGTTTTTTCAAGCATCTATATATTTCTCTATGGTGCTAGATAGTGTAGTCTTTGGCACTGCTCCAATGACACTTTCTTTCTTCTCTCCTTTATTGAAAAACAGCACTGTTGGTATGCTTCTTATTCCATACTTGTTGGCAATGTTAGGGCATTCATCGGTATTTACCTTGAAACATGAAATCTTTCCAGCATATTCTTTTGCCAATTCATCGATTACCGGTGCTATCATCCGGCATGGTCCGCACCATGGTGCCCAAAACTCCACCAGCGCAGGGTTTTCACTGGCAATAACAAGACCATCCCAGCTTGAATCTGTCACCACTTGAACTGCAAGTATCAAGCATTTGCCTAAATCAGTTCAGACTGCATAACAGAACTATAAGGAAACAACGGCAAATTCCCAGATGGGTCTTCAAGATGACATTTAAGCATAAATATTTATGGTGGAATTTGGTTGAACAACTTCAAAAAATTAACAATTTTAAGTAGTACTATCAGTAATGCCTGGTAGTTCCAGAACTATGAAGTTATGAGTTTAAATCTTTATTTACGTCAAATTAATAGGAGTTATGAATTTAAATCTTAATTAATGTTTATAAATAAAAACAAGGGTTTTTTTTTGAACCGTGAAAATAATATATATATATTTTTTTATAATTTTCTCATATGAAGCATAGTTCATATATAATCACATGGCAAACTTTCCCATTATTGCATTTATTTATTATCAAAAAATTAAATCTATAACAAGGCAAAATTTGAACTAAACAAAGTATTCAAGAGCTACCCATCTCATAAAAGCAAGTAAATAAATGATTCATGCATATATAGTAAAAGAAAAGCAAACGAATCAAGAAATTAGCAAGTAGACAAATAATGCAATAAATTACTACCTTCATCTAAAGCTTCACGAGCTTTGCAAACAATAGGAGATTTTTGGGTTCTGCTTCTCGAATGTGGAAAAAAATTACAAGGAGAAGAAGAAGAAGAAGACAATGATAAATTGGATATATTGAACCCTTTACAATAAGTTGGCAAATGAAGCTTCTTTGCATGGAAACATTGCACAACACCACCTCTTGCACTACTCACTGTACTCACTTGAAAACAATTCTTCATAGCCATTTTTTTTTTTGGCTCTAGAGAAAGGTTATGGTGACACACACACACACACAAAAGAAGAGAAGTGGCCTTGGATAAGATTATGAAGATTATATTTCAAGATTTTTAGTATTTTCTCTCTCCAGAACATTTAATCCTTTTGCATTTCTGATCTCTAACTTTTCTATCTGCACTATTTAGCAGTGGATATTCTTACAATATTTTTGAGGTGATAAAGGGCCATATATTTCATGTGGATGACATTTCATTAAGTTTCAGCTTGGAAACAAATAAATAAAATCCAAATAATCCAAAGGTACCTGTTTTTTTTTAATTTTTTTTTTGTGGAAAAAGCTTAAAAAACATATAGTCACTCCTCATAATTTGTTGATCATAGACATCTCATCCACTTGGATCCTTTGGATCATTCTTTGTGTTTTAGCCCCTGGATTGTTGGTTTAGATTGAGACTCTTTAACAAACTTCCAAGTAACTTTTAAATTCATTTTTTGGCTTTTCTTTTTGTAACTATTAAATTATTTTCTGCATTTCTTTTAACTTTCTCAAGGTGGTAATTTATTTTCATGGAAGTTATGATATTAGGTGTTTTTTTTTGGAGTTTCACATCTATGATTGTGGTCAAAAATTGATTTTATAATTATTTAATATTATGATGAATTTTTTTTTACCACGACATATTAGTTATTATTAGTAGTAAAAAAAAAAGAAACGTATATTTTAATTAAATTTATATGATATCACAAATTATAAATTCCACCCTTATAAATTGTTAATTTTGTTTTTTAATGTTTGCCACCATAAAACTTAGTTAAGATTTCAGGACTTCTGTGTACGCCACATTTTTTAAAAGCAAATTTTTTTTTTTGGTATTTAGGAGGTATGGTTATTAGTTTTTTATTTTTTTTTGGTTATTTTTGTATTTTCTTAGCAACTTTTGGCTATGATGGTTGTGTATAGTATGCAATGCAAGGAATGAAAAAATGTAGCTTCTTTGTGACTTGATTTTGAGATCAGTAAAAGAGACAATAGCTTTTTTTTTTTTCATCTTCACTCTACCACCTCTTTTATTTTCAAAAACTCCTTTACCTCTTTCTTTGTCTTAATTTTTGAGCATCACCTCAACAGCTTAATAATTATCCTCTTCATCTTAATCATCTTAATGAAATAATAATAATAATAATAACTCTAAAATAAAATATTTTTAACAAAACATATTTGCACTTTAGCTTTTTTCTCAGAATAAAAAAAATATTATCACTAAATTTTATTTATTTATTGTTTAATTTTTTTTTGGGTTGAAAGTTGAATTTCTTCCTTGAAGATTTTGATTAATCACGCACAATTTGAGGAAAAAAAAGGGTTCTTATCATGATTTTTGATAAATTAACATACTATATTAAGAGTACCAGCTGTAGCAGGCAGGCGAAAGTTTAACATGGCCTAATTAATTTTTAGACCCAAATTATTGCTTCAAAATGATGAACTCAAATTAATTAGCAGTCTTAGTTTAAGCTATATAAAGCCTTCAAATTCAATTGATATAATTATACAGGGGTATACAATAGTTACAAAAGTTGCAACTAATTTGGATCAAGAGTATAAGATTTTCAACTAATATGAAGTAAATAAATTTTTAATTAATTTATGTTATAATTATATATATAGTATTCAATAGTTACAAGAGCTTCAATTCATATAATTTGAGTCAATAAATTCTATAAAAAGAACAAAATTTTCAAGAAAATCCAAATTTCTTTTTAACACTTGTATTAACATTGGTTTATAAACTTACAGTAATTCTATAAAAAGGACAAAATTTTCAAGAAAATCCAAATTTCTTTTTAACACTTGTACTAACATTGGTTTATAAACTTACAGTAATATAAACTATTTAGTGCTCCATTCAATTGAATATTAAAATGAGAAAAAAAAAAAAAAAAGGCCACAAGCTATTTTAGAGCCTATTTGGTTCAGCTGATAGCCTGATAACTAGTACAGTTAGCTGATAGCTGGTAGCTGATAATTGATAAATATGAACTATTTGGTAAAATTCCATTAGCTGTTACTGTTAGTATGTCAAATGACTATTAAATGTACAAATTATTTTCCAATATAATTTGATACATTTCTTATAATTTTTTTTAAATTATATGAATTATTTAAAAAAAACATAATAATAAATAATAATTTATCATCTTTAATTTATTTATTACTAAAATTATTAATTGAAACTATTTGAAAATTAGATTCAGAATATAAATTTTACTAATATAAAATTTTAAGAATATTATAGATATAAATATTATAATTATTTAATTGCTAATTGTTATTTAAAATAATATTTATTTTATTATAAATTCTAAATCAGAAAAAAAATCATATGCATTTAAACTAAAAAAAAGGTTAGTTGTTATTAATTATTTTTAATAAAGGTAATTTAGTCTAAATATAAAAATAAATTTAAATCAGCTATTAGTTGTTAGGAAAAAAAAATTCCAAAATGTAGTTGATCAAATTGGCAATTGTGAACTACTAATATATTATATAAAAATCTCATCAAACACCTAAAATGTAACTGATTGAAAAAAATCTATATTAACTATATAAACCAAACACTCTCTTGCTATTACAATAGTGAAGAAGTAGCTTAAGAGAACTTTAAATAATATGAAACAGAGAACAAAGCCCGGACAAACATCCTAAGGCCCGAGGAATTTAGAAATATGCCCTAATTTTTATATCCATCAGTACAGGAATCCCTAATTTTTGAAGATATAGGATATTTTTTATAAACATTCCAGAAGTCCTTAAGTAAATCCAAAACTATGTGCATATGGAATTTATTCAGAGACCCTAGTACCCTACCATGTCGGAATTGGGTTGTTCATTAATTATTCGTGAATTAAATTTAGTTACTTATGATTACATGAGTTCCCTGCTAGTAGTTTAAATGGTAAAAGATGTTAACATGCAGTTGATAAGATTAAAGATCGATTTCCGTTCTTCTTACTCTCTTCTTGCAGTATTGAAAATTAATCACTTCAAACAAACTCTATATAGAAAAAAAAAAAAAAAAACTCAAGATTACAGTAATATGAACATGTTAGTAGGAATTTATTCAGGACTGGAAATTAAAACCATATTCTAGTCCAAAGCAGATGAATCTGCTGACTTATTAAATGAAATTTGATACTCTATCACACCAATTTCTAGTTCCAAGGTGAAGAGCCTTGATCAATGGTTGGTTCCTTTAATATTCATTGCCAAATATGATTTAGTCTTAATCCAGCATTATGGAATTGTACGTTCTTGGTTCATGCTTAATTATTCAGTCAAATTGGCATATTCTTTTATAAGGCTCCACAACCTTCAAAGATTAATAATTTCACTAGAAATAGCCTGGAAAACAAGAGGAAATTTCATGTCAGTGATTTGGTGTAAATTATTTGAGAACAAGAAGAAGAGAGTCATGAAGCATTGCCGTGCAAGATTTAACTACGTATATATTAATGATGTTTCTTGGCAATTGGCAAATTGGCATTGATCAAATATAATTGCTGTCTCACATAATTAAGATATCCTTCTTACTACTTCTTACAAATGTAATTTGATCAAGCAGGTAAAAAAAATAAATAAATAAAGCTCAGTGTAACCAGAATCATCTCTATCTGTGATAATATCACGAGTCTGAATTCTAATTAGAGAATAATTAAAAAATAAAGCCTATTAACGTAAAAATATGAATTGGAATTTGTTGTAAATTTGTCTTCTATTCTTAATTCTGAAGTATATATTCCAATTTGTTTCAAGTGACATTATCAGTTTAAAATGTGTGGAGTCGATTGTCGTGTCAACTATCTATTAATATGATCAAATATTTATAATTTGTAGTACAATTTTTTCAAATTTGTATTTAATTCTCCAAAAACAAACCCGGACATTCCGATAGATCAGAGATGCCCTCTATCTGAAGGCTGCGACAGACAACAAGGGAACGTGACTTGCACAAAAAAATGAATGAAAGTCTCCTACTCCGTCTCTGATAGCATGTGTCAAAATCTAGGTCTCAACCATGCATTAAACCTACACGCAATGATGAGTTAAGTGAGTGATGCATGACTTTCATTCATTGAATTATAGTTTCCATTAGAATGACTTGCAAGGAAATCAAAAACAAGTAATGAAATGAAGACTTGAAAACACGTAAAACACATATATACAAAGGAGAGAATTTATGTATACTAACGTAGATAAATCAATTCAAATTAAATTTTTAAATTAAAGGGTATAATCGAGTCGAGTTGAACAGTAAAAATCGAACAATACTATTCGTTGGATTTTTTTTTTTTTGTGAAAACAAAAGCAAATTCAATCTTAATGTTAAAGAACTAAGTAACAGCTATAAGTTGGTTCCTTCATGCTCATCACTAGCTAGCTAGCCTTACCTCATTTTATCAAAGTTGTATTGTGTCCTCTCTTTGTTTAGCTGCATAACCTTCATAATTTGTTCTAATTAATGAAAACATGATCGATCTTTCCATTTATGGACCACATCAAATTAATGGAATGGAACTCTAAGCTAGGCACATATATATAACAGCAAACAACTAGAAAAGACATGATTATATATTGCAAATTGCTTATAATAACAACAGCTAGCTAGGCATATATATATATATATATATATCCCAATCAACAAGCAATTTGCAATATATATATATATATATTGCAAATTGCTTGTTGATTGGGACTTCCCATCCACCAACAAAACCAAAGGTCCATCTCTTTCCAAATAGGCTTCCAAAAAATATCTCAACTATATAAAGTAAAGTAAAATATAACTTTAACACACATTTATTTTATAATTGAGTTTTGGTGGCATATATTCTAGAGTAATTTTCAACCATAATTTATCCAAATTCATCATAACTTAATTTTAATACATGCATCCATTCTAAAATTTAATTTTTTTATGTATCCTTTCTATTAAAATAATTTTATATATATATCACCAATAATCGTTAGAAATTAACTAGCAAAAAAATGTTCTCGCTTAAGCAACATCTCATAATTCAAGTTTGAATTGTAATGTATGTAGTTGTATTAAATTAATTATTAAATTTTTTTTGTTATTTTTGTGATTCCATCTAAATCAAAATTAAATTAGTCAGAGTTTACCGGTGGTTTAGAAAAAATAAAATGGGTTTATATCCATTGTCTTTTCAAATATATTCATTCAATGCATATTAGGTAACGAAATATATATAAAATAAGAACTAATAATGATGCAATAGAATAGGAGTTGTCAATTTTATGATGAGAAATGCATGGAGCTAGGCATAAATACACTCTATTGACTCATAATTCGTCCAATAAACTACAAAAAATGGGATTCACATAAAGAAGCATAATATCCATCAAATGCATGTGATGCACAAAATTAAATAAAAGATGATGTTGAAAATTTTTATTTTCTTCTTATATCATAAATGTCCAAGGGGTGTTATAGCAAAGGTGTGAGATTAGCGTTGCATGCCTGAGATTTTTATGAGATCAGAGAATTGATTAGATAAATTTTTTGTGGCTGGTGGGTGTGATGTTTGAACTTTCAATGTCCATATCACGACATATTTCTTCTTCTCTATTTTTTAAATATTAACTATTTTTATATTAAATTAGATATAAAATTAATTTTTTTATTCATAAGTTACTGTTAGAGTTGATCCAAAAAATTTAATCAGATAAAATTTATTTGTAAAATTTTTCGTTATAAATATTTTCACACAAAAATTTAACAAAATTTTGTGCCATTTATAAATCAACCTATATTCAAATAATTTTAATCCAAATTAATTTTTTTTTTCATTCGATGGTATTCTGTTGAAGTGGTTCACTAATGATCGATTCTTGGTTTCACCAACTGGATATGCACGCCTTTTACCACTTGAACTACTCGTGAGAAACATTTAAATTTTAGAAATTAGGTATAGTTTATATGAATTTTTACAGGACAAGAGTAGCTTGTCTTCTGATATCCTGAACCGCTATAATAATGCCACTTCAAGCTGTTACCACTATATTCTTCCCTGGAGACGACCATTCTTCCAAATTTTACAACCATGAATATTCACAAGTAGACAGACAAAGGTACAGATAAATCATTAATTGGCTTCATGTACAAAACTTTGGCTTAAGGTCCAAATATAGTCTGTGAATTAGGGTGCATACAGTATATGATCACATTCACAAATAGTCTCTCATCTGTCCTAACAGTCAACTTGCATCCGGATGATAAATAAAACAAACCATTATGGTTTTTTTTTTTTGTCAGTAATATTTTTACATGTGGATATTCCATATAAATATAATGCATCTATTGGACGCCAGGAAGTGCTCTCTTGTATTGAAATTTCTCAAGTGAAATAATTTTTTCCCCTTATTTTCAAGTTCAAATAAAATAGATTTTTTTAAAGAGTAAAACTCTTTCAATTTTTATTTTTTATATATATATAAAATTTGAATTCAAAATGTTATTTAAAAGAATTTAATTTCTTTACACCTTTGGACCCAACATTTTAAATTAGAGTAATAAAGTTTTAAATTTTTTTATGAAACAAAAAAGTTATATGCAACCACTCCAACTCTCCAACAGTCCAACTAGAAGCTAAAAAAAAGTTACATACATAATAAATTTATTTTACGAGTAGAATTTGGCCACACAAAATATAAATTTTAAAAAATTATAATTAAATTTAATTGACTGAGAGACAATAGTCCCTCCTTGGCCCTTGATTCCCACACCATTTAGACGGAAGGTAAAGATGCTTGTCTCGGCATAGACGGAAGAAATCCGTAGCCGAGACGGCAAATTACTGTTTTGGCCCCTCAAAATTATACTGCCTCTTATAAAATGAGGGGCCAAAACGGTAGTTTGGCATCTCGGGCGACAGATTTCTTTCGTCTCTGCCCAAGTTCCGTCTCTGCCCAATACACCTATCACCGTCCTTAGACGAATATATGTAGACTTTTCATGTGAAATTTTTAATCTTCTCCGTAGATGCTTACATTATCTTTGGCTCCTTGTTGCATGAGCATGCATGAATGCATCATAGTTTCAACCTTAATCTTGAACTATTTAAAATCACATCTCAATCCAGCCGCCTGGCCCAACAATTTGACCTGTTGCCATCACCCTATATCATACTTAGCTGCTTGCTCTATGATGATGATTGAATTCGCATTTCTTGTCCCTCTCTTCTTCTTTACCCTCTAGCACCCGCATGCAAACACTTCATAAATGCACATCGAATATGTATACAATTGTGGATACATATAGAGTATATACACACTTATCAACTTCTATCTTCTCTTCTTCTGTACGAGACAATGCCATCTTGGTGGACAAGAAACTCTGAAAGAGTTGCTCGACATGATCACAAAAGTAGCAGCCGATCATCAGAAACAAGAAACAAGAACAAGAAAGAAAAATGTAGAGATAAGCCAAAGACAAAAAGTTTTGATGAATCGATCTTGCTTGATCACAACAACTCCTTGAGAAACAATATTAGCCTTGATTTAAAAGCTTCTTCTTCTGTTTCTGTTAATGGGTACTCTTCAGTTTTTTCAGGGTTTGATTCAGATATTGGAAGTGATGATAAGTTTTTACAGAAGAAAGCTTACCCTTTGCCTAAACCCTCATGTTTATCCCCTCAGTCATCTTTAAATTTGGATAAAAAGCTGCCCACACTTGCCTCTGATACCACTTTGCATTTAATTAGCACTTGCTCTTCTTTATCTTTATCTTCTTCTTCTTCTTCGACTTCTTGTAATGATGATGAAGGTGCTGATCTTGGAGATTTTGCTTCTTTCAGGTTAGTTTCTTATGTTTTTTTCTGGATCCAAATATGAGGTTCAGCATATTGAATTCTTGCTAAATGAGAATTGACCATAAAATTTTTAGTTCTTGCTTATTTTAGATTTCACAATGCTATGTTCGAGTGCCAAAAGAAACACGAGTTTTTTTAGATTTTGTTTGCTGGGTCAAAAACTGTGAAAAAAAAATAAATTTCTGGAGCATGGACCTAAATGAATTCATAATATTCACCAAAACCAATCCAAGGCGAGTCCTATAGCAGTAACATCTATTTTCCCAATTTTTTGAGTAGTCTTACACTAAAATATCTACTATTGCACTAATAGTAGAGTATTAGTTTGTGATTTTCTGCTAATTTGTTCCAACATTTTAATTTTGACAAAAATATTATAATTTGATAAATGAGCTGCTATTTTAGTATAATTTATATTTTGATTAATGGATGTTGATACACATTGCGCTCGCCAATTGATAATTTTTTTTACACTTTTGCCCTCAAAATTTTTTGGTGCTCCATGTAAATGGGGAGCAAACAAATAATTATTATATTGTGGTCTCTGATACATACACATCGAGCTATAATATATGCCATTTTTACTTTTGACCAAAGTGAATATTGTACTAAAATTACAAACAATTGAGTAAATTCAAATATGTTTGCCAAATTTTATAGGAAAAGTTGCAAACATTGTATTTTTGGTACCAATAACCCTGTGGAAAAATTGTTTTGTCTTTCTAATACTGAAAATAAATATAATTTCTGTTTATCAATGTTTAGTGCGACATGTCGATGAAAAATGTTGCATTTTACTTAGGATGATAAATGATGGTCGCAGATTAGTTGAAGAAAACAAATGTAAGTCATGGTCAAGAAGTACATGTCCCGGATCAAAAGCTCCCACAATTCAGACATCCCCTGTTCCTCCTCTGCTACTACTGGATCCTGGTTTTGAGTCCCCATCAGAAAGCAGGAGGCATCCCCGTCATCCTTTGCCTCTTCCTCCTGGTTCTCCTGTCAAATCTTCTCACAATCTTCACTCAAACTGGAAGAAGGGAAAGCTTCTAGGAAGAGGAACATTTGGCCATGTTTATGCTGCATTCAATAGGTATAAATTCTCATATAACTATCCATGGATCGATAATCGGTTCCATGGAAGTTATGTAAGGAAGAAACCATTGTAATGCTGTGATTTTTGTTTACAGTGAGAATGGTCAAATGTGTGCAGTGAAAGAAGTAAGGGTTATTTCTGATGATCAGAACTCAACTGAATGTCTCAAGCAGCTGAATCAGGTATTGTTCTTTCTATCTTTCCTGTTTCGCTGAATTTTAAGTACTAACATTCTGAGGCAACTGACCTGTCATGAACAGGAGATTGCATTGCTTAGTGAATTGTCTCATCCGAACATTGTTCAATATTATGGAAGCCAAATGGTATGAGCCCTCTTTCAGTATGCACTATGCATAACTTAAGTTGATGCTTTTGGTGCAATGTGCATTACTTAAAGTTAAGACCATGTTCTTGTTTGCAGGTAGAAGATAAACTCTCAGTTTACTTGGAGTATGTTTCTGGGGGTTCAATCCGGAAGTTGCTTAATGAATATGGTCCCTTTGCGGAACCTGTGATCCGAAGTTACACGAAGCAGATTCTATGTGGACTAGCTTATTTGCACAAAAGGAATACAGTGCACAGGTATTTTATCTGGCACAATTATTCATCAGAAATCGACCCTACTCAAGGCTCAATTAACACAAACACAATGTATTGTATTTTAACCGACAGGGATGTTAAAGGAGCAAACATATTAGTAGATCCAAATGGTGAAATCAAGCTTGTTGATTTTGGCATGGCCAAACATGTAAGTTTTTTCTTGTATTCATAAACATTCTGTTCCTTCTGCAAGATTTTTCTGACATCCTGAAGCTTAAAATCCAGATAAAATCAATTTCGTTTATGCTTTCTTTTAAAGGAAGTCCTTACTGGATGGCACCTGAGGTAAATCCATTATCTTGTTTACAATTATCATTTCTGCTTTCTCTCCAAGTTTATAGCTTGATAAAATTTAGACTTGTCTGTAACATTTGCAGGTTATAACAAACACAAGTGGTTGCACTCTTGCTGTTGACATATGGAGCTTAGGGTGCACAGTTCTTGAGATGGCAACTTCGAAACCTCCATGGAGCGAGTATGAAGGGGTATGATATAGTAACTAAACAATTTCATGCTTTTTTCTTTCACCAAGCAAGCAGAAAATTTCAAGCCCCGTCTCATATGATTCTGTTTTAATCAGGTTGCTGCAATATTTAAGATTGCGAACAGTAAAAATTATCCTGAAATTCCAAGTTATCTATCAGAAGATGCACAGAATTTTGTGAAACTATGCCTTCAGAGGGATCCATCTGCGCGCCCCACCGCTGTGCAACTTCTACATCACCCTTTCATCCAAAATCAGGACACAAGAGAAGCTGCTGTGCCTGCAAGTGCCTGTTCTGCTGTTGAAGTCTCATCTCCATATGGCAGACATTATATGGTATTGTTAAAGATGTTGTTAAAGATGCTTATATCTCTTTAAGAATTTCATTTACGTTCAAGTTTTTATAGTTTCATGTGTCAAATTCTCTTGTTATTGTATACTGTTCTGATATTGTTCTTGTATGTATTTATCTTTTCCAAGCAGGCAACTTCATGCTTTCATTCCCATCAACCAATCTCATCCACACAAGAAAGAGATCACACGATAAAACATATCACCGAACCCTCAAGAACATTGAAGATCTCGACAGTCCTTCAATCCTCTCCATCTACTGAATGATCTGGTTTTCGATAATTTATAAGTTCAAAATGTTACATTATCTGCAGGATTGAAGCATTGATGCACCTGAACCAGCTCGTGGCAGCTGCTCTCTGTCTTCCTGATCCATCTCAACTGCGAAGCTAAACAAAAGCATGGATTGTTACTGGAGACTAATCTGACCCTTTCCAGCTAGGCCTCGAAGATAAATCCAGCAGCAGGAAGCTGGCCAATGAGCTTGAATGCAAAGACCTGCTTGCTCTATATGTCTGTCAAGGCCGGGCATGTATATGCATC
>CATIWO010094542.1:0-10817 GCA_949673435.1 Macaranga tanarius | reverse complement strand
TGTGATTATGTTAGGTTGCTAGATTTAATTCATTGGTTGTTGTTGAACTCAATGTCATTTTAGGACTGATCAACCTAGAATTGAATTAACACTACGGGCTTAATCGAGAGATAGGTTCTGTAGGATATGGCAATAACCTATTAGTTGCTTATTTAGTCAAGAGACACTTAAGTAGATTAATATTGATTAAAGGTTATGTGTTAAAATTGGTTTTAAAAGACATTAGGTTGGTGAGAGCCGTCAAACTTAGTGTTGATTAATTCTGATTTAATTATAGGTTTATCTGAGAGGAAGATCTATAATTGTCAAGATCCCTTCAAAATGAATTAGAACTAGTATAAACTTAGGTGTGTAATCAATCCTTTGAAATGGTCAATTGAGAATAAGAATCCTAGCCTTTAAAATTTGAATTAAATTTGTGTTTTTACTCTTTTTAATTTAGTTTTATTTTCTTGAAATTACAAACTCTATTTCATTGTCTGAATAATCAAACATTGTGAGTATTACAGTAGTCAATACCAAATCTCTGTGGGACGATATCTTTATTTACTACTTGATTCGATCTTGTACGCTTGTGGATTAAGTACACATCATCAATCCACATAACGTTTTTGATGATCTTGGGCCACTTTTAAACATTTCTTGACCACTTGAATTTTATCAACTATTTCTTGTACCAAATTCGATCCTTCGAGTTGCCTCAAGCCCTCAACATGCCAACATATCGGGCTTCTACATTTTCTCCCATACAAGAATTCATAAGGTGCCATTCCAATACTAGCTTGATAACTGTTATTGTAAGCAAACTCCATCAACGCTAAGTGATAATCCCAATTACCTTTGAATTCCAATGCACAAGCTCTCATCATGTCTTCTAATATTTGAATTGTTCTTTCTGATTGCCTATCTGTTTGTGGATAAAAAGCCATAATAAAGTGAAATTTTGCTCCCAAAGCCTTCTGTAAACTTTTCAAAAAATATGATGTAAATCTCAGATCTCTATCGGATACAATTGATAAAGGAATCCCATGTAATCTCATAATCTCTAAGATGTACAAGGAAGCCAGTTTATCCAAAGAATCAATTGATGGAGTTAGTAAGAAATGAGCTGATTTAATGAGTCGATCAACTATTACCCACACTTTATCATGTCTCCAAAATGTATGGCAACCCAATCACAAAATCCATCATTATCTTCTCCTATTTTCATTTTGGTATCCTTAAAGGTTGCAATTTTCCCGCAGTAGCTTGATGTTCCGCTTTCACCTGTTGACAAGTTAAGCATTTTGCCATAAATTCCACTGCATATTTTCTCATTGTTGGCCACCAATAGTGATGTAAACTCAAGCTCAAAGCTTAAAGTGATCCAAAATTCATTGGAAGTACAAGAAGGCCCAATTACAAGGTCTAAGTCCAAGAGACTTCAAAAAGCCATATTGGGATTAATTCAAGATATTTGGAAAGCCCAAGACCTTCAACCTAACAAGGCATCAATGGAGGCTCAAAGAATCAAGTTTAACTTATTTAAACATTAAGAAAATGTACTTGGAACCTTAGACTTGAAGGAAGGCTTGAACTTCATCATCGATGAGCAACAAATAAAATATGCACAATCTGCTTATAGGCACTAGTGCCCGCCAATCACTGGTGCTCACCAGTCCACCAATCTTCTAGTAACAACTAGCGAGCGCCACTTTCTGGCGAGTGCCAATCCACCTTGACAGCTCATTGACGGTTTCTTTTGGTTTAATACCAGTTGTTTCACCTTCATGCACATTCTAGACATGCATTAAACCCTATTTCAAGCCTGGAATCATTTGAATAAATCTTTTGGTGTGTTAAATAAATTAAGATTACATGTAGCCACCATTTACAAGTTAGTGGGGTAATTAATACTAAATAATGGCTATGAATATGCGTAGTGGCTATTAAGGTCATTAAGAGCAAATATAATCCTATGTGTGTGAGTCTATTTTAGTAGTGTGCGCATGGAATTGTACTATATAAATAAGTCCATTCTTTCATTTGTAAGCATGATTGAATTTGATATATGAAATATAACTTTGTTTAAGTTTTATCATGAGGAATTTTATCTTCAATTTCTTGCATGAACTTTGTGACTTATCAAGCTTAATTCTAGCTTGTCGTATCAAAATCAAAATCTTTGTTCTTTCTTTTATTTATCAAACTTTCTTATTTGTAGCGTAGAAGAAAATTCAAAGTCTATTTTAGTATATTTATCCTAGTTGGTAAAGGGGTTAAGTAGCATTTATCTTCTTACTTCAATCTTTGAACGATCCGAATTTGTGGATTAAATTGGTAATTTCTAGTTTTCTTCTAATTTAACTTATCATAGTATTCTTGCTATTGAGGAGTTAATTGATGAAACCTACAATTCCCATCAAATAGAAAGGCTTCAAATCTCGATACATTTTAGTACTCCCCAGATGTATAGCATAGGGTGTATTATGAGCTTCATTCATAATTTGCCTTCTTAATTCCCTGATCTCCAGAACACACATGCGACTGCCAATTATCAACTGGCCATCCTCTTTAATTACAAACTGAGTGTTGACTCTGGCTTCCACTTTCTCTTTCATCTTCTTCAAATATGAATCTTCCATCTGGGCACTTCTGATTTGATCCACTAATGATTATTTAATTTGTAATGTAGCCAATAAGTGGTTTTTCCTAACATTAAGAGAGACATTCATTGTCCGTAATGCCACAAGATTCTCCATTTTATAGTAAATTATTCCAGCAGAACACTCTACAGTTTTTCGACTCAAGGCATCAATTACTACATTTGCTTTCTCCGGGTGATACTTAATAGTGCAATCATAGTCTTTTAATAATTCCATCCATCTTCGTTGCCTTAGGTTCAACTCCTTCTGAGTGGGAATGTACTTTAAGCTTTTATGATCAGTGAAGATGGCAAATGTTTCTCCATATAAATAATGCCTCCAAGTCTTCAACGCATGAACAATAGTAGCTAATTCTAAATTATGGGTAGGGTAATTTATCTCATAAAGCCGTAATTGTCTGGAGGCGTAGGCTATTACCCTTCCATTTTGCATTAGTACACATCCCAATCCTTGCCTCAAAGCATCAGTATACACCATAAAAACCTCTATTTTCGGTTAGCAATGCAAGCACTAGAGTAGTAGTAAATGCTTTCCTTAACTTCTCAAAACTTCATTGACACGTTTCGGTCCACTGAAAATGCACATTTTTCTTTAATAAATTCATTAAAGGCCTTGCAATAACAGAGAAATCTTTCATAAATCTTCTATAATATATGGTCAGCCTTAGAAAACTCTGAATCTCTGTCACATTTTTAGGTGCTTCCCACTCCATAATAGCTTTAATCTTTGATGGATTCAGTTTCACACATTTCCTTTTAATTATGTGCCCAAGAAAAGCAATTTCTTCCATCCAAAATTCACATTTACTGAATTTGGCATACAATTATTTATCTCACAATATCTGTAAAGCTATTCAGAGATGTCATTCATGCACTTCTTTGCTCGGGGAATAAATGAGGATATCATTAATAAAAATAATCACAAACTGATCTAAATACTGTTGAAAAGTTTTTTTCATCAATGACATGAATGCTGCTGGTGCGTTAGTCCATCCAAACTGTATAACCAGAAATTCATAATGCCCATATGTAGTTCTGAATGTTGTATTAGGAATAGAATGTTCTACCACTCGGAGTTGCCAATATCTCGATCTCAAATCTATCTTTGAGAATACTGTAGCATCTTTCAATTGATCAAGCAAGTCATCAATTCTTGATAATGGATATTTATTCTTCACTATGATTCTATTTAACTGTCTGTAATCTATGCACAACTGCATACTGCCATCCTTTTTCTTTACAAATGAAATTGGGGCTCCCTATGGTGAAATGCTTGGTATAATAAACCCTTTTTCTAACAATTCTTCTAGCTATTTTTTCAGTTCTTTTAACTCCATATGTGCTATTCTATACGGAGCATTTGATATCGGTGCCACCTCTAGAATAGTTTTAATCTCAAAATCTACTTCTTGGTATGGAGGTAATCCTGGAAATTCATCCAGAAACATATCAGGAAAATCTTTAACTATAGGTACATCCATTACCCCTGGACTAACCTTTGTTGTATCCACAATATTAGCTAAGTAAGACTCACACCCATCTCAAATTAAATGAAAGGCAGTTACTGCTGAAATTAAATAAGCATGTACAGTTTTTCTCTCACCTACCAATACTATCTTTCTCTACTCCAAAATATCTATAATTACTTCCTTTTTAGAGGGGCTTGAGGTTGGGATTGTTCTGATTCTCCTAATACTAGTATGGGGGTTTGCCTATGAACAAACTTTGAAGACTCTTCTGGGCCAGTGCAAGGTGCTTGGTGTTCTTCCATCCTGACATATTCTATGCACATCAACTATATGTCATCTTTAATTTATGCATGGTATGCCATGAATGCATCATGTTCTCATGCCCAAAGAAATCTAATCCTTACTCTAATACTACTAAATGTGACACCCTCGATCACAGCTTTACACGTTGCATAAAGAAAATTTTTCACAAATAATATATATATATATACTCATGTGCACATACATTGACTACTTTTCATTATGTTCATTATATATGACTAAATTGTATTTGTTATACTATCATTGTCATATGATAATAAGGATGGAGTATGATTGCACCAAGCTCACCTCTGGCCCACCTGAGATTACTACTAAATGCAAACTCTAAGCTTTTTCTAACTATATCTTGAAAAATATAGATGTAAAGGAGTGAGCTTGCTACTCAGTAAGTAATTACTAATACAATTATATATATCAACTTCTCAAGAACTAATTAAGTTAACCATTAAGCTAACGAATACATCAAGTGTTTAATGGTCTAAAATTCAAGCATAAAATATAACTTAAAGGTGTACCATGATTGTAAACTTGAGAGTTTTAATCATGACAAGAAGTTGGGGCCAATTAAGAACCAAAAGAATAAGCCAACATAAAAATTTTTGTGCCCCTCACAGTCTGCCCTCACGATTATGACTAAGAGGGTCACGATCGTGAGGAGATCATGAGGGAAGGCCAATTTACTATTTATGACTGCCTGCCCCACTCATGGTCTGCCCTTTACGGTCGTGATGGGCTTGCTCACGATCGTGAGACACCCCTCATGATCGTGAGGGTCCTTAAACTCACCAAATCACACTTAAAATAATCATTTAGCAAAAGGGAACCATAATATACCTAAGGGTAAGCTTAGGGTTAATAGAAAATACCTCAAAAGTATATACAAACACCGTAATCTCATTCTCAAATGTATCACATTCAAATAAATCACAATTCCAATCATATATGTACACACTTTTAACTCATCAATGGAAATAATCAAGAATAAGATTCATATGCAAGCATGAACTTAAAGAACACATATCAATTTCAGCATTTGGTATCCGGCCGGAACCATTGTCATACAATTACATCACACTTAGCCAATTTTTGCTTATTTCTCACAATCACAATTTTCACATATAGCTACATACTAAGACTATCCACCTGGCTCAGTCTCAGGTCTCACTCTCATACATTAATTATAGGTAGCTATCCACCTGGCTCAGCTTTCCCATATCTGACTATCATAATTTCTATATGTGGCCACATATTGAGACTATCCGCCCAGTTCAGTCTCAGGTCTCACTCTCACATATCAATTATGGGTAGCTATCCGTCTGGCTTAGCTTTTCCATATCTCACAATCAGTAGAGGCTATCCGCCTGACTCAATCTCCACTATCACACATATATCTTATATTTTCATACATTCCTTTAAAATTCACATATATGTACATCATTTACATTCTAATAGCCATACTCAAATTCACAACACATTCAATCATAAGTCTCAAAATTAATACATCTCATTTCTTGCCACATCAAATGACTTACACAATCTAAATATAGTAATACAACTATATATATATATATTATTAATAATCACTTACTAAAAAATCTTCCTAATTCTCCAATAAGAGGGTTTTCTCCTAGTTGGTGGTGTCTTCCTTCCCCTTTTCAACTCCTACATGTAATCATATATTAATTACTCATATCCATATCACACACTTGCACCCAACTCAATTAGGTACAACTTATTACTCAAAATTTAACATATCTAAATGATATATATATAAGTTCAATGACCATATTTTTCTACTGATTCTAGAATTATGAGTCTATTTTTATTTCCAATTAGAATTACTCAATTTTGATATGTATAGAATTATTTATTAATTTTTGAACACAATTGGGTCACATAGAGTCACCAGAGTGAGTAATAAAATGTCGACCCCTGTTAAACCCTTCTAATGACCATTTAAGTTCAAACTTGAAATATAAAAGTTGTAGAGGACTCCCTAAAGTTGTCAAAGCATCAAAATTTTCTTAAATTGGAGCTCTACAACTCAAGTTATAGCAAAACCTCTAAGACTGATTAACCATGAATACAGAGCACGTATTTTGCAACAAATAAAACTTAACTACAATCAATAATTATGCATGCATAGCTTACCAATTAGTGTTCCAAATGCTTGTAAAACTCATAGAGCTTCCCAAAACTCTTGTTAGATGATAAAAGTAAGATTAAAATATCTAAACCCTCTAAAAAATCACCCCCCTCTACTTATAGAATTTCCCCTCTTAAATCTCTAACACACACATGTACACATCTCAACCTTCCACTTGTACATATAAATGACCATGTAGTTATACATGGTTTAATTAAAAAAATCTCTAAAGAATTGTGGAGGTTATCACTAAAACATCCCTTTTACTCCTTAATGAAGTAGGAATATTACATATTAACCCCTAAACTTTCTATTGTGTCAATCTAATCAAATTTTTCTTACAATTTGGTCCCTATCCATAATTCATAAACATACCCAATCTTAAATTAAATCCACTACTCTACTCTATATGAAATAGAATGTATGATGAATGGATAATGTATCTAAAGTGCGGGTGTTACACTGGCACTATTAACTCAACACTGTGACTATTCTTATCCTCTTTGTTAAGTCTACTATAATTTTCATTTAATATAATTACTGTTAGTAAAATCACTCATTTTCTCAATTGTTATGCCTTATTTTATCTTGATATCGTGATCATTATTTCTTTTAGGATCTTAGGATGAAGTAGATTATTGGTAAGGGACATGAATCAGGAGATCTCTATATCATGGATACTCCAGTTTGTTGCTTGCTCCAATATGTTGACTCCTTTTAAAGTCCATTATTGATTAGGACACCCTTGTCTCTCTGTGCTAAAGAAGTTATATCCTATGTTGTATAGTGTAATTACTTTAGATTATGAGTTATATCAATTTTCTAAACGTCATCGTTCATTTTTTAGTCCTTAAGTCAATAAAAGGGTAAATTCTCCCTTTGAAGTTATTTACCTGATGTTTGGGGTGTCTGTCCTATTATGTATAAAATTGGTTTAGATATTTTATTACATTTATTAATGATTATTCTCATGTTATTTAGTTTTATTTAATGAAAAATTGGTCTAAATTATTTTCACATTTCACTACCTTTTGTGCTGAAATCAAAACATAATTCAATGTTCTTGTACACATCTTGAGAAGTGATAATGACAAGGACTACTTTTTTTATTATTTCTAGAGTTACATGACTCAGAATGGAATTCTTTATCAATTTTTGTGTGTTGACACACCCTCCCATAATGGAGTGGCAGAAAGAGAAAATAGACATCTTTTTAAAATGCCTAGAGCTCTTCTATTTAAAATGCAAGTTCCTAAATAATTTTGGGCCGATGTAGTTTTTCATAATTTATTTCTTATTCAATTGTCTTCCTTCTATTGTTCTTTATCATAAGACCTCTTACATCATTCTTTTTCCTTCAAAACCGTTGTTTCCTATTGAACCTCATATCTTTGGTAGTACTAGCTTTGTTCATGATGTCCATCCTTATTTTACCAAATTGGATTCGAAGTCACTTAAATGTGTATTTTTATGGGTACTCTTATCTATAAAAAGGTTATCAGTGTTACTATCCTAGTATTAATAAATATATTAGGCCTGCTGATGTTACTTTTATGGAAAGTACTCCATTTTTGTCTTTATCTACGCCTTTCATATAAGGGGAGGAAGATGATTTACTTATCTATTCAGTCACATCCTAGGTTATTCCTAACTCTGATTGTGTATTACCTTTACACCCACCTATTCGGCAAGTGTATTCTAGATAATAAGCTTTTCATATTTCATGTCCTACACCAATGTCTTCTTCTGAGTAAGATGTAATACCCATATTTTTTATGCACTATTCATGCATTATGAATACATGACATATAGAGTCTTAGTGTGATATATGTCTAAGTGTGGGAATGTATTGTTAGTAGCGAGGGGCGTAATTGCAAAGACAATTGGGAGTCAATTGTCACATTTGGGAAGTTATGGAGCATAGTATAATATATCCATTTCATTAAGGGGCTTAGATGTAATTGTATTGATATTTGATGATTATATTATTAGTATTATTATATTAGTTGGTTTTGTGATAAATTGGCATTTATTATAGTTGTTGGGTATTTAATATTAAGGAGACTTAGGGGTAAACAATTGTTAGCTTTTGATTGGTTAGTATTATATGTGTTTATATGTATATTATATTATATGTGTTGTTAAGGGGAGAGTGTAGAGAATTGAGAGAGAAGAGAAGGGAGACTTCTTAAGTGATTTTGTAGAGTTGTGATCTTATTAAAGCCAGGATTTGGGAAGCATTAGAAGTCTTTCATCTATTGGAGCTTATTTGGTAAGCTTTAAGTATGTTCTTGATTGAATTGGTTGAGTTGTGTTTGTTTCAAATTCGGATTCTGCCTCTCTATTTTTTAGTCCTCTTATCATTGTCATATTTTGAGATGTACATCTCTGATTTGTTCAAGGTTGGATTCTATAGAAACTTCAAAAAGTCCTTTATATTTTCTATGCTTTGGGTTTGAACAGATTTTGTCGTTTTAAGGGGTCAATAGGGCCGAACATTTTCTTGCTCCTATGAGTGCCCTATTTTGGCCGGTTGGATTGTAAAATCTATAATTAATTCCACACATGTTCTAATTGAATGATTCCAATTGAAATTTGTTATAGACACATAACCCTAGCTTTGGTAGCAATTTAAGGGTTATTAGACTGGTGTGTATGTGTTTAGGTCTTGTTGAACTTTGAGCTATTTATGCATTTTAGTGAGGTTAGGGTGGATTTAAATGTATGCTTGTTGAATTGGTATATAAAATTGTGTAGGGATTGACAAAGGAAAGGAAAGCACTCATTAGTGAAGAAAATACTCTTTTTGGAGTGGAAGCATTTGGAGGTAAGTACTATGAATACATGTTGTATCCATATGCTAAGCCATTATGTGTATCTATATATATATATTTGGTATACTTCCTTAAATGAATTTGAATAAATGTGTGGATTGGTGAATATGATGTGGAACTCATTCCACTTTTTATATATTAAAATTATAATGAGGATATGGTTCAATGAATGATTGTTATAATGGCTTGTTAAAATGTAATGGATGGAATATTATTGTGTTGTGTGGTTTGTGTGATTTTCACTTGAAAGTGAAATATGTGAGGGAGTGAGGATTGTGTGATTATGAGATGGGCAAGCTGATCCAGGCGAATAGCTACCTAAGTGAGACTGAGCTGGGTGGATAGTCTCACAAATGGCCATTTGAGTGAGATAAAAATTATTATGAGATGGACAAGCTGAGCCGGGTGAATAGCTACCTAAGTGAAATTGAGCCGGGCGGATAGTTTCACTAATAGCCATTTCAATGAAAATGAATTGTAAGAAATATAGCTATAATGCTAAGTGTAAGGTTGTGTGTAAGGAAAAGCCTATCCGAATACTAACTTGCATAAACATGCATTTGTGCATTATGTGTATATATGTATATTGAATGTTAATTGAATATGAGTTGTAATATATGAGAATGGTAGTTGTGGATTGTTGAAATAATGAGATTTGGTGTATATAAGGCGCCATCAATGTTGTTTGAATGCTTGGGAATCTTGTTGTGATATTTTAAATGTTGTACAAGTTATTAGACACAGCTACATGGTGTTTAAACACGTCTGTGCATAGTATGGTATCAAATTCAGGACCTCTTGTAACACCCGCCCTAATTATGGCATAATTATGAATTGTTTGATTTGAGTTTGAGTAGGAAGTATAGAAAGGATTAGATTGTAAGGTTAGTAGGGGCTGCATTGTAGCAATTATAAGTTGAAGGGTTAGATGGATAGAAGAGGGGTTCATTAAGGACTAAAGTGGAGATTTTGAAAGTAAATATCACAAATTTGGCTTAATCTTCTTCTACCCTACGTGAGCATGCATGTATGTGGGTGTATGTATGTATATAGAAGAGTGAAGGTTAGAGGAAGTTGCACCATTTCATTTTCTTCAAAATAGCAAGGGTTTGAAAGAGAGAGAGAGAGAGAGAGAGAGTTGCTTTGGCTAGAAAAAGAAGAATTGAAGCTGTATTTAACAACCTCCTTAGTGCTAGAACACCTTTTGGTAAGTGATTTGTATTTTAATTGAGTTTTTATTTGAGTTTGGATAGTTGAATCTTGTGCTCTATTTTGGCTAAATTTTCACCTTCTGTAATTTAACCATAACTAGAGCTATACACCTCTGATTTGAACTAACCTTAGTGTTCTAGAAACCTTAGGGAGTTTTTTACAAGTTTCATGTTTTACGTTTCTCAAAAATT
>CATIWO010094536.1:0-15312 GCA_949673435.1 Macaranga tanarius | reverse complement strand
CTCGAATCCTGAGAATATAGGTAGTCTCTCCTAAGTCTTTCATTGAGGAGGTCTTAGTCAACCATACTTTCACAGAAGTCAACATACCGACATCATTGCCAATGAGAAGTATGTCATCAACATACAAGACCAGGAAAGTGAGTTGGCTCCCACTAACCTTCTTGTAAACATATGGCTCATCCACGTTCTTAATGAAACCATAAGAACAGATAGCCTCATCAAAATGATGATTCCAACTCCTTGAAGTTTGCTTTAGACCATAGATTGATCTATTAAGCTTGCACACTTTTGAGCCTTCCTCGGATTCAAAACCCTTGGGTTGCTCCATGAAAATCTCTTCCTCAACATAACTGTTAAGAAAGGCAATTTTGATATCTAATTTCCAAACCTTATAATCATAGTGTGCAGCTATAGCAAGAAGAATCCAAATGGATTTAAGCATGGCTACTGGCGAGAAGGTCTCCTCATAGTCAACCCTTTGCCTTTGGCAAAACCCTTTCGCTACAAGCCTAGCTTTATAGGTTTCCACCTTCCCATCTGCGCCAATCTTTCTCTTAAATATCCATTTGCACCCAATAGGTATGATACTTTCAGGTGGATCAACAAGTGTCCAGACTTGTTTAGCATACATGGAATCCATCTTAGCTCTCATTGCTTCAAGCCATTTTGAAGAATCCTTATCATATAAAGCCTTTTCATATGTAGTAGGATCATCATCATGAATGCTTTCTTCATGTACATGTAACTCTTTCATATTATGGAGAAATCCATATCTCTCCGGAGGATGAGATACCCTACTAGATCTCTTAAGAGTTGGTGTGATGACATTCTCAATTAGAATAGGCTCTTCGGGTTGATCAACATTCATGTGATCAATTTATTGGGCTTCCTTAGATGACTTTTCATCTAACATTTTCTTCCTTCCTTTGCCACCTTCCTCAAAAAACTCTTTCTCAAGAAATATAGCATCTCTGCTTACAACAATAACTTGTTCAGCAGGAAGATAAAAGCAATATCCTAAACTATCTTTAGGATACCCAACAAACCTTCTTTTAATCGATTTTACATTTAACTTATCCGATTTCAGCTTTTTGATAAAAGCCAGGCACCCTTAAATCTTAACATGTTTAAGACTCGGTGCCTTACCATGCCATATCTCATATGGTGTGGAAGTGACGGACTTGGATGGAACACGATTAAGGATATAGGAGGCCATTTGGAATGTGAAACCCCAAAGTGATATGGAAAGATCCGTATAGCTCATCATTAATCGTACCATATCTAATAAGGTACGGTTACGCCTCTCGAACACACCATTTAAATGTGGCATTCCAGGTGACGTGAGCTGTGATACAATGCAATGTTCCTTAAGAAACTCAATAAACTTGGTACTTAGGTATTTGCCACCTCGATTGGATCGAAGAGTTTTAATACTTTTTCCGGTTTGATTCTCTACTTTGGCCTTGAACTCCTTGAACTTTTCAAATCTACTTTGGCCTTGAACTCCTTGAACTTTTCAAATGATTCAATCTTGTTCTTTATAAGAAACAAGTGCCCATACCTTAATAGATCATCTATAAAGGTAATAAAGTAGTAGAAACCACCTCTAGCCATTTCCTTAAATGGCCCACATACATCACTATATATGATTTTTAATACTTCATTGGCTCTTGTCATTTGTCCAATAAATGGTGACCTTGTCATCTTGCCTTGAAGATAAGCCTCACAAGTTGGATCAGATGCGGATTAAAGATCGCTCAAGATTCCCATCTTTTCCAACTTCGTGATCCTATCCTTTGCAATATGAAATAATCTTATATGCCAAAGATATTTGAAGTTAGTGGCATTTTTAATCAACATTGCATTCACATTAAATTGAGGCTTAATGTTATTAATCATATTATTAACATAATATAATCCATGTATCACATAACCCATGCCAATTATTTTATTTCCAAAATAAAGTTTATATACATCTCTACTAAAAAGGAATTCATAACCCCTACTAGTCAAACTAGATATAGAGATAATGTTTTTAAAAATATTAGGTACTTACAATACATCATCTAATAACAAAATATGATCAAGCAAATCAATAAAAGTGGATCCTATAGCCTTGGCCGCAACACTTGCTCCATTCCCAAGCTTTAAGGTCACTTCATTAGGCCTCAACCTTCTCTCATTTGCTAGATCCTGTATGGATGAACAAATGTGAGAACTAGCACCGGTATCCAATACCCATGCATTAGATGAGCTCTTAGAACATTTAGAAGTAAATAAACTAGAGAAAGTCCTACCTTCTCTATCATTGCCTTTTCCCTTAGTCTTGAGGGACTCAAGGTACTTGGGACAATTTCTCTTCCAATGTCCCTCTCATTGGCAGTGGAAATATTTTCCTTTGCCTTTGTCCTCCCTCACGGTGGCCTTGCCCTTGTTCTTAGCTATGCCTCCTTTGGGCTTGACAACACTTGTCTTGCCCTTGTTCTTCTTATTGCCCTTCTTCTTGGTCTTACTAAAAGAGGCAATAAGAGCAACCTCCTTCCCTTTCTTCCCTTGGATGGCCTTTTGGGCCGTCACGAGCATGTTCATGAGCTCCGTAAGGGTACACTCTATTTTGTTTATATGAAGTTGGCGATTGTTTGCCCAAATGATTCAGAAGGGATTGTAGGATCAAATCCACTTGGAGACGGAAATCCATGGAGAAGTCTAGACTCTTTAGCTCCTCCATTGATCTAATCATGGAATTCACATGAACTCCAACATCCTCTCCCTCTTTCATTTTAGCACGGAACAACTACTTAGATATCTCATACCTAGCAGTCATACTATGCTCACCAAACAACTCTTATAGGTAAATTAGGATTTCCCTTGCACTTGTGTACTTCTCATGGTGTCGATGGATCTCGGTGGTCATGGAAGCCCACATTATGCAACATGCTTGCATATTGTCATCCTTCCATTTAGTAAGAGTATCGTGCTCCTCTTGTGAAACATTTTTGGGAAGGGATCCATGTAGGCTTTGCTCTATCATATAGAGTATCTTTTCAGAAGGTAAAACAACTTTTAGGTTCTTTATCCAATCTATAAAATTAGGGCCCGTGAGCCTATTATTATCAAGTATGATTAAGAGTGGGTTTGAGGGTCTCATGTTATCAATTGGTCTGCAAAAGGTAACAAAATTGATTAGTTGTATGTCATTATAATTACCATTAGATTTGGTCTTTAATCATAATGGTCTCCCACTAATTTGGTGAATCCTACACTTCCAAGTAGGAAACAGAAATCCCTTGTTGGGTGGATTTCTAGTGGGTAATGGAGTTCTTAATGGGCCACTGATTATCCCTCAGGTACATATTGCCATTCTTGGAATAATAGTTCTCATTAAGTGGACAACTTTTGTCCATCACATCTCATGTGAGGTTCCATTAATTCGGTTACTAATATTATGAGCCTCAGGTACGCATTGCCATTCTTAGCCTTTGGCATTAGTTATGTCCATACCATTGGATCAGTGAAATGTATGGATTTGAACACTATAAACCTCAGGTACACCTATTTGCCATTCTTGGCCTATAGTGTATCCATACACCCATAACATCTCATGCTTTACAATAACACTACATGAATCTCATGGGCCTTGTGCACACCCCTATGTATCTATAGCCGATGCACACAAGCCCAAAACCATACATGTTATTGCTCCAATGGAGAGCCTAGACCTAAATTTGATTGGAAGGTCTTTATTATTAAGGTCTCACTTTGTACATTAGCCATTTTACAATATACATATCTCATACATACATTGCAAGCTAACATACATCCATCTATATACATATCACATACATATATAGCATGCATCAACATATATATCTCATACATACATTGCACATGCATAATGGATGCACAAATAAGGAGTGATCATGGGCCTTTCCTAATTTAATTCTAACTCTTAGAACTATTACACATGGGCTAGCTCATGAAAGGTATTCATTCCATGAGCCTCCTTAATCTCCATCTCCATAGGCTTTACCTTCAAGCCTCCAAGGTAGAATAAGCCACTAATGAACTCTTCATGGGCCTCTAATGAACTCTTCATAATTACATTCCATCCTTGGCATTCCAAGGAAAATTAAATTTACATCTTAATCTATGTAACTAACACTTAATTACATAATTATAATAATAAACTTAATTATTATTACAAATTCAAGATGTAACTAAGTTCATAATCAACCTTGCATGAATAACAAGCATATTTACACTTACAATGCAACTATTGCATATTATATAAATTAGCAAGTCATATAATCATTCAATTAAATAAAACATTTGCATGTTATTAAAATGATTAATTCAAGCAAAACATGTTTAAAATATTGTCCAAGATGCATCTAGAGTGTGTAGTGCACAAAAGGGGGCCTTTTAAAACAATTTTTAAAAGGTTGGACAGTGCTGAACACGGCCATGTTCCCCTAATGTGTTTGAGGCAGACTTGCACACGGCCAGAGACATGGCCGTGTGCTAGGCCATGTGCCCACTGCTGTACACCAAAAAATATGCTTTTCTCAAGTCGTAACACTTGAAATAAAGGCCACAACACTTGCAACCATGCATATACTCAATTACAACATTTGTAATTCATATTTTAGCATACATAACAACACACAAAAGAACAAAATGATCACAACTCTTGCAACTATTCACATGCTCCAAATTCATAACACTTTCAAATTTCAACACATACAATTACAACTCTTGCAATTATGAACCTTTTAGCATGTATGATTAGTGGATCTGATACCACTTGAAGGGAATGGAGAATCAAAGCAATCAAATCTACGGAATTTTAAAAATTTTTAGAAGTATGCAACACTTGCATCAAGTTTGAATCTATTCATGCTCCAAGAACCAAATCACATGCACTTTACACAACTAAACATGCATCATGGACAATATTTTGTCAACAAGCAAAGTAGTTAAGTAATTAAATTACAAGTCCTACATACTACGAGCCAAGTAACACTTACAATACTCCTTAGTGTGTAGAATGCTCGACAAGCTTTGGTTGTTGAATCTACTAGCTCTGAGTTTCCCAAACGTGAAACCTCTAGCTTGAGACACACGAATTTCTTCAAGGATGATCTTCGAGATTGATGAAGCTCCACCATACAAGCCACTCTTATTAAGACCCAAGAGCTTGTGAAAGCTTATTCAATCTTGAAGGTATGGAACTTAGTGTTTACCCTCCCAAGGATGATGATTTTGAGAGATATCATAACTCTTATGATGTATAAGGGTTCACCTTTTGAACTAAGGAAGAAGGGAGACTCTCTTTCTTTTCCTTTGGTTTGGTTAGAGTAACCAACTATCTCTCTCAATGCTATGGCCGAATTGTTTAGCTCACAAGGGTGTTGTCTTTAACTTTTCTTGTTAATTAAATAAACCATTAGTGTCTTCTTTGTCAAGTCTAGCAACTATTGTTAGTCCTTATTCCAAATCTTCATTCCAAGTCAATGGAAGACTTAGAATTCTACAACCTTGACTAAAGAAGCCATCCACCTTTGAATTGGCTTGTTTGATTGCATGGATATCCCTTTCCCTATTCCAATTCCATTAACACTTAATGGGCTTGGGCTTAGAATATGGGCTTCTCTATACTTAGAGATGGTCTAATCCAATCCAAACAATTAATGGGCTAGATTAAACTCTTTAATCAAAACCCAATCTATATAAATAACAAGTGGACTAGTTCAAACTCTTTAAACCAAGTCCAATGCCTATGGCCCATCACATAGACCAAGTCCATCATCCATAACACACATGGTCCATCTCATGGGCCCATGTCCATATATATTTAGAAGGCTAATATTAATTTAATCTTTAACTTAATATCTCATATTAAATTAAGCCCAAATTAATATTTGCTTAAATGCAATAAAGATCCAATCTTTGAATTCAGATTTCGGGATATGCTAGATCCCCGCATATGCGCAAATGCAATTCAATTAATTTAATTAATTAATTAAACTCTTTAATTAATAATCAAATTAATGTTAATCATCACAAGCGCAACCCTTATGTGTGTGACTTACTAGGTTCAAGTTTAAATGGCAATGAGAAATGATATTAAAACTTAATATCATTAAAACACCTTTCCATACTGAATGTGAAAATCCAAATGTATTACATTCAGTTCCCATAAGTCATGAGTGACCCCCAACATAGATATCACGACTACCCAATTAGAAATAAATGCTATATGTAGATTCACAAGAACCAAAGAACACAATTACCGTGCACTAAATGTCCCTTCATTACAAGATCTTGATATTGGCTAGAGTTAAGGTTTATTCAAACTCTAATTGCTTCTATCATATGACCTCATCATAAGTTCAATTCTTGATAAAACATGACTGCTACTAGAAACTCGTTTCTAGCATCGAAACTCTTTTCGGGTAAGTCGAGTTTGACCTGGCCAGGTACTTATTCATTAAGAATAACTTTGATAGCATAAGATCTTATCCTAGTTCACTCCAGGTAATTAATTCCATTTTGGCCGATCACTCATCCCTACATATAACCAACTAGAGCCACCACACGGTATATACATGGCTAGCACATGTATGTAAGCGGTAACAAACTCTAACCAACCATATGTGGATGACCATGTCGCCTCATGTCAAAGGACCATATGCACAATTATGTCCAAGATTGTGATTGTTAACTAAAGTGAATTCCCAAGCAATCACAAATCTTATGTCACTATTCGATCCACTCATCACATAAGTATCCACATGTCTATTATGATTAATCATATCAAGTAGCATGAGACTTACTACCTTCCACTATCAGTATCACATACCGATCAAAGAAAATAGACAGAGGTGATAGTTTAGGGATTACTACTACCTTTATATTAATCCACCAACTATGAACATTTATAGTATATGTACTTAATGAGTTTGTCACTCATATTATCAACTCTTGATAATAAACTCATTTAACATAATACTATAGGTAAATATTCAAATAAACAAACACTTTATCTAAAAGAATATTTTATTGCCAAAGGGATTACTATACAATGTTTACATACAAAATGGCCCTAGGGCACATCTATACTAACAGTATAACCTTCGAGCTTGACATCCCAACCTTATCTTATCTTCATTTTCTATGTCCATCCTCTCCCAAATGCATCCTAGAAATAAAAACTCAACAAAAGTTATTTATTCAAAGTAAAATTAACTAAATCCTAATAACATAAACAAAATAACCAAAATTAACTATACTAACTAAAAATTAATTAAATATAAAACTAACTAAACCTAATATGCATAAAATAAAGTGCTCAAAATAAACATTTTTCACACTTATCAAACTCCCCCACACTTGAGCCTTTGCTTGTCCTCAAGTAAAACAAGAAAACAACCTATTTTTACAAAGAATAAACATCATTAGTAGTTCTTAACTTAAGGAACCACTCTAATCTCCCTTTAATACAAAGTTTTAAACTATAAATTAAAACAATAACTCAAGGTTCATAACATAACATTTACCATGTAAAAAGCAAACTCTTCTATTGAATTCATGAAAAAGAACAGTTAATAATCAAGAAAAATGAAAATAAATAGGAATTACCTTCACTTAGATAGTCCTAAACATTTACAACACTTAATGGCGCTTTTTTTATTTCCTCAAAGTTTCCTATTTGCAGTATCCCCCACTTTTCCATATTACTCAATGTGGATACCTCAATAAGGTCCTTTGGATATTCATACTCTATTTAGAGCATTAGAGTATATGTACGAGTGCATTTTATGCTCCCTCTCATTTAAGGATATTTTTTTATTAAACATAGTGCCTAAGAACATGTGAACTATACTAAAAAATTAAATTCCTACTTACAAGCATTTTTCTCGACTATTAAACATCATAGTTCAATCACTCAATAAAAGAGTAAGCATTAAGTTCATCAAAAATTAAAAATCCTTAACCATAAATTATTCTCCAAACTTAATAGTCAAAATAAAGCATTAAAAATATATTATTACACTTACTAAAAAAACACACCTAATGACATAAACTCTTCATAGAAATAGGCTCAAAAACTCAAGTATAGAGTTTTTATTCATGCAAAGAAACTAAAATGCAAAACAAAACAAAATATAAAAACAAAAAAGTAAAAAGGGAAAGTAGACTTCCCTAATCAGATGCATTTGAAGATAAGGTTGGTAGGACTATGAATTCAATAGATGGTTCTGTTGATCCCTTAGTTCCTTTATCTTGAGAGATTAACTGTTTTAGCTCTTCCACTTGGGTATCAACCTTTCCATCTATATGCCACGTATCCTCTCATAATCATCAATTTTGGTTATCACATCTATAAGCATATGTCCAATCCTTTGATCTGAACGGTTTGCCACCTCTTCTATCTTTCTTCAACCTTACCACACCTCTCTTCCGCTCTCTTCCTTTTGGTCAGCCTGGCTGCACTCATTTTCTTTTTTTGATTTAGATGCATCTTTTTCTTCTAGTCCAGTAGCCCTTTTTTCTTCAACTTTTGATTTAGCTTCTTGAGATTCACCATTCTTTGTCTTCTCTTCGACATCCTCAAACTGCTCTACCGCCTTAGGGAGAGGAACCTTATTAACTTTTAACGAGTTCTTGCAAAGCGTATAACATCTTCTAGAGTCTAATTCCTCTAATGGCCTATATTCATTGATAATCTCAGCTCGTATAAGGAAATCTTTATCAAACAACTCTTTCTCTAAAGGATAAAAACTAGCAACTCTACTTGGTACAAAAACCATGGCTAGGCCAATAACAATATGGCCTATCGATATCAGTGCTCTCCTTGCCTGCACAACATGCCACATTGCACGAAAAAAAGCACTATTCACCCTAGTGTTAGTGTGCATACACCATAACAAAAAGAGCTCATCATGTGAAACCTTTGTGCTTTCTGTCTTACCGAATATAGTGTGTGCCATAAACTTATGCATCAATAAACATGAATGACTTTGTATCAAACCACTAATCATAACTTGTCCATCACAAACCTTATCACCCTTAGTGATTTCTCACCAAAATAAATTCATGTTGAACTCAGGTGGAGGTTGACAAATACCTCCTTGAGTAAAGCCAAAGATATCTGTAATCAAGTCATAATCAAAAGTGTATTCTTTTCCAAAAAATCTATATGAGAATGTTTTTTGATTTTCATTATTAATCCTCAATTTAGTATAAAATTCAATGGTGAGCTCATGGAATACATCGTATTGAACTGACTTTAATTTAAACCAGCCTAGTTTTCTACACAAAGCATTTATGTAATCATGCATTCCTATCTCTTCAAAGTATTTAGGCATGAAAAAGTTCCTTTTGGTTAGAGAACAATATCTTTTTCTCTCTTCGTCAGAGTAAATAGGAAGGAAAGCATCATACTTACCTCTAATGTCACGTGGTTTAGCTTTTCCTTCCATAGACTTCTTCCCTTTTCCATTAGGCCTTTGGCTCTATGTGCTAGACATGCTTAATGAACTAATTAGCTTTAACAGAGAAGAGAATAATTATAGAGAAAAATAGGTGTAGAGAGAGTATGGTTAATTCACAACAATTAAATTCCTTAAATAGAAGAGAAAATTAAAGCTTACAAGGATTAAACAACTCTTCTCCTAATCCTATATTGAGAGGATAAATTTTATTAAAAGATAAAAACTAACTATCCTAATAGAAAAAGGACATTACAAATTAAAATCCTAAAAACTAAAAACACTCAAATAATCTTAAAAAAATACGGGCAAGAAATAAAAATTTGAAAAAAAAAATTATTTTTTCTCCCCCACATGTAAATTGTGCAATGTACTCATTACTGAGCTTTGCTAAATAGAGGTGCTGGCCACAACAGGTGGCATGGCCGTACATATATTTGGCATAGTCGTGCTTGCTTGTGGTCAAATTGCACCTGGCATAGATGTGCGCAGGCACGGCCGTGCGAGAATTTGGCATGGTTGTGCCTAACGTGAATATAAGACATGGTAGAAATAGCACTGCTATACCAAAAAATAGCATGACTATGCTCCTTACACTCATACATCTTTGCACAAATTTAAGTGAAGGGAATGTAAGCAACAAAATTTAGATTGGACCCATAGAACATTGAAATGTAAACATTACACACATGTACAATAAAAACGTAAGTCAAACAAAGTGCAACTAATACATGGAAATATAATTTAAACTTAAAACAAAGTGCAACTAAAACACAAATCTAACACATAACTCCATTAATGCCTCTCATAATCTTCAATTTGGCCCCAGATCTTGCGGTGGGATAAAATTTTGAGACTGGAAGTATGCCATCAAATTATGGTTAATCAAGTTGAAATTTTGATGCATGTCAATCATGTTGGCATTTATGCTATGAGCCATTGAGGTGAGCTCACCAACGCTCGCATCAATCACTCCAACTTGTAACTCTAAGACGTCTAGTTGTCGCATGACATCTTGTAAGTCTCCACTCCCCTCTTCCTCTTCTTCTTCCATTTATATCAGTGGTAGAGGGTTATGAATGAGATGGGGGTTTCCTGAATTGTCTTTTGTGACCATGCTTATAGCCATCATCATCTCGATATCAATTAATGACCTGCCCATAACCTTGTCAAAGGGCATATTGTCCACATCAAAGCCTAAATGATTAGCTATAGCAGTGACCAAACCCTCGACTTTAATGGCTCTAGCCCTTTTATTTGCCACATCCTTTAATTTCATTACAATGGCATGACAAACATCCAACTTTTGATTATTTATCATGTAATACAAAAGATTGAACTCGGTGGTAGAAATCACAGAGTCTCCCTCTTTTCGAGGGAATAAAGAATGAGCCATGAGTCGATGCAAATACCTCAAGGCCGGTGACTAAATTCAAGATTCCTTTACCAACCTAAAGTCATAGAATCCACTCCTTTTCCTTATTATCTTTTTAAAATTCATCCCTATCATATTCAATCATGGCATCTTGGTCTTTTGGGAAGTGAAAAACATCATTCAATTCAAACAATCCTAAGCTATGTTCTTCATTCCTAAGCCTAAATGTAAGTAGTAAGGATTGTTCATCAAAATTGAAAGAGGAGAGGAATTCATAAGCGGGTCTAACATAGGTAGGATATTGCATAATCACAAACACTTCCCATCCCATCCTACCTAAATACTTATTCACTTCATTAAACAACCCTACATCTTTCAAGGAAGAGGCACTCATATACTTGTTAGGGATAAATTTTCTAGACATCAATTGATCAAACTTATTTCTTTACCCCTCGTGCCCAAATTAAATATTGGTGGGAAAAGGTCTTACCGCTCTCTCTTCATTAGAGCCACCCGGAGTTCTCGAACTTCCACCTCGCTTTCTCTTTGAAAGTGGAACCAGCTTCTTGGATGCAAGTGATTTCTTTATTGGCTCCCTTTCCATGGTTAGTGATAATTGAGGAAGAAAGCTTGCTAAGAGGGAATTTTCAGATAGAGGAAAAAGAATAGTAAAGGAGGATATGAAAATAAAGAAATTGATATATGTGAGAAGAGAAGAGGGTGGTATTATGGGACATTGAAGAATTGGGAGTCAGGAAAGTAGTCAAAATTAAGAACCCTAGAAATTGAGATGTTTGAGATGTTTGGGAAAGTGAAAGAGTTATGGGGAAGTGAAGAGTTTATAGGTTGGGCATGTTGCTCAAGATAAATTTTTAATAGTGCGCACGACCATGCACAAAGTATGGACGACCGTGCATACTGATGATGCCCAATTGCATCCTGTCAGGCACGGGAATGCAAAAAACTTGCATAGCCATGCCTGTCTCAATGCAAATCCTTCAATTGGCACCTGATGAGGCATGGCCATGTGAAAAACATGCATGGCTGTTCCTGAGTCGAGTTATTTTTGCCTGTATTATTTTTATTTTGGCATGGCCGTGTGCAAATTGTACATGGTGGTGCCTAATTGGCTAATTTTTCAAGTTTAATTCTTCATTAGGTCGCATGGACGCGCAACAGGGTGCACAACCTATCTACTTAAACAAAACAAGTAAAATGCCAAAAATGAAATCATAATTTATCATGTAATCACAAACCTTTAGCTTCCATATAAAAATACACTTATATAACATCTTCTCGCTCTCCTCTTTTCTCTTTATTCCTAAAAAACAAAATAAAAATTCTCAACTCCAAAACATAAAATCAAAACTAAAATAAAGGAAATAAAAATGAAAAGAAAAGCTCGTTTGAGCCCTTAAGAAGCGCTCTTTTATGGTCCACGAGCTAGATAATCATCATGTTCAAGTCAAGCAGGCAAATTGGCAGAAGTTCTCTAATATGTCGCCATGATACAACTACAATCTTTGCTCATTTACTTTAAATTTTTCTTCTCGAGTGTTGTATAGCTCCACAGCTCCATAGGGATATGAATGGGTAACCATAAATGGTCCCAACCATCTACTTTTAAGCTTTCCAGGAAAGAGCTTTCACCTTTTTTGAACTTCTTAATCTTTACTTTTGCATAATGCCATTTCTTTGTGCGCTCCTTATAGATCCTTGAGTTCTCATATATTGTTTCTCGGATTTATCCAATTCATTTAATTGTAGAAGTCTCTTGTCAGCGAATTTCTTGAAGTCATAATTTAAAGCTCTGATAGCCTAGTAAGCCTTGTCCTCAATTTCCCCAAGAAGATGACATGCTTTACTATAAACCTACCTATATGGAGACATTCTAATAGGTGTTTTATATGCTGTTCTATATGCCCATAAAGCGTCATCAAGCTTCCGTGCCCATTCTTTTCTTGACTTACTCACTGTTCTTTCTAAAATTCTCTTCAATTCTCTATTACTGACCTCAACTTGCCCACTTTTTTATGGATGGTATAGAGTGGCTATCTTGTGGTTCATTCTATATCGAGCTAATAATGCTTCCATGTTTTTGTTGCCAAAATATGTTCCTCCATCAATTATGATAGCTCAAGGCATTCCAAATCATAAAAAGAGTTTCCTCAAGAATTTGCAAACTACTCTTGCATCATTGACTGCACATGCTTGAGCTGCCACCCATTTTGATACATAATCTACATAAACATGTATATACTTATTTCCATCTAACATAGGAAATGGCCCCATAAAGTCTATGCCCTAAACATCAAATATTTCTACCTCTAGAATGCCCGACTGAAGCATTTCATCCTTCTTTGAAATGTTGCCACTCCTTTAGCATGCATCACAGCTGAGTACAAACTTCCGAGTATCTTGAAATAGTGTAGGCCAGTAGAAGCCTGCTTAAAGAATCTTAGCAGCTGTTCTTTGTGAACCATAATGGCCACCATGTTCCATCCCATGGCAATGTTGTAATATTGAGCCCGTTTCATTATCTCCTATGCATCTTCTTATTATGCCATCACTGCATTGCTTCCAGAGATATGGATCATCCCACAAATAGAATTTAGAGTCATATATGAGCTTTTTCTTCTGTTGACTGTTAAATTCCTCTAAAAATTTCCCACTCGAGATGAAATTAGCTATATCAGTAAACTAAGGAGCATTTATGCTTCTAATCCCCAAAAGCATCTTATATGGAAATAGCTCCTGGATGGCTCCTCCTTATAATCTCCGTCTTACTTTAACTCTAATCTTGAGAGATGATCTGCTACGACATTCTCTGATTCTTTTTTATCTTTGATTTCAATGTCAAACTCTTGTAAAAGAAGCACCCATCTTATGAGCCATGGCTTTGAGTCCTTGTTTAAGAGGTACTTTAATGCTGCATGATCTGTATACATGATAACTTTATCACTAAGAAGGTAAGATCTAAATTTGTCAAAAGTAAAAATTACTGCTAGCATCTCCTTCTCAGTTATTGTATAGTTAAGCTACACATTATTCAATGTTTTGCTTGCACAGTATATGACATGAAGTTTATTTTCCTTTCTTTAGCCAAGCACTACTCCTATTGTATAGTCACTTGCATCACACATCAATTCGAATGGAAGATTCCAATCAAGTGATACAACTACAGGGGCTAAAATCAATGCTTCTTTTAACCTATCAAAAGCCAATTTACATCCATCAATAAAATCAAAAGGAGAGTCTTTTTCAAGTAATATACAAAGATGTTTAGAAATTTGTGAAAAATCCTTGATGAACCGCATGTAAAAGCCTGCATGTCCTAATAAACTTCTAACTCCTTTGACATTAGTGGGATACTGAAGCTTTTCAATAGTCTCCACTTTTGCTTTATCAACTTCAATCCCTTATGTTGACATTTTATGAACAAGGACAATTCCTTCTTCTACCATAAAATGATATTTTTCCCAATTTAGCACCAAGTTTGTCTCTTTACAGCATGCAAGAACTTGCTCCAAATTCTCTGAACACCCTTGAAAAGAGTTTCCATAGGCAGAAAAAGTCATTCATGAAAACATCCATGATCCCTTCTACCAACTCTGAAAATATAGCCATCAAGCATCTTTAGAATGTTACTGGAGTATTATATAATCCAAATGGAATCCTTCTATAAGCAAATGTGCCATAAGGACATGTGAATGTCATCTTCTCTTGATCCTCTAGAGCAATTGCAATCTGATTGTATCTTGAATATGAAGGAAAGTGTAATAGTGTAGCAATAAAATGTGGAATTTAAAATGATTCATTACATACAACATTTGCATCAAACACAATACACTTCCATGCCCATAGATCTTATCACATGCAAATACACAACTAAACATGCACCAAGGACAATATGGCATCAACAAATCAACCAAGTCATGCTTCCAAAAACAAGACCTAGCAACTAAGGGATTTAGTAACACTTACATAACTCCCTAGTTGGTAGCACGCTCGGCAAGCTTTGGTTGGTGTTGATCTACAAGCTCTGAGGTCCCCAAATGTGAAGCCTCTAGCTTGATACACACGGGTTGGCAAGGAAGACTTCCAAGGCTGGCATTGTTCTTTCCATACGCCTCTCCTCTTGGACCAAAGGTGCTTGCAAGAACTTTACCAAGCTAGGATGTATGGGACAAAGCCTTCAATGGATGATGGACTAGAAGTACAAAGTACACAACACTTGTGTATTGTTTGATATCTCTACACTTGAAGAAGAAGAAGGAAGAAGACTCTCTCAATCCTTTTCTCTCTTTTGCTTGATATCAAAAACTCTCTAACTTATGCAAAATGAAGTTATGACTTAGCTCTCTCTACAAACTCCACTAACTATATCAATAAAGCTAATATGATAATAGTTTATGTGTTGAGTGTCTCACACTCAATTCACAT
>CATIWO010094513.1:0-32855 GCA_949673435.1 Macaranga tanarius | reverse complement strand
TGCAATGCAAGACATTAAATAAGAAGGTATTAAATAACATCAGGAGATGGAGATATACCTGTATTGTCTTCCTGAAGTCCTTTGGCTCATCAGGATCCTCAAAGGGATATGCCCCAACCAGCATCACATATAAAGTCACCCCACATGACCACACATCTGCAATCTGGTATAACAAAACAAATCAACTTGTTTTCTGTACTGAATAATCAAATTCTGGAAAACAAATATAAAATAAAGTAGTATGTCCGCATGTGATCCAAACTTACAAATTGCTTGAACAAAGAAGACAGATACAAGAAATCAATACAAAGTCGTGAACATAAAATATATGAAGTTGCTTGCCATAGTAAAATCCATCAAATATCTATGTTGTAAACCCCTGAGATTTGGCGAAATATACATTCTCATGCTTCTTCCTATATCACTTGTACAGTGAAACAACAAAGACAATATGTTTGCAAATATAACCCCAAATATATTGATATTGCCAGTTAATATAATCAACATCTATCTCAGCGTATTAAAAGTGATCTTGCTAGTCAAACATCTTTTAATTGAATAGTGAATTACAAGAAATGATATTACCTTCCCATCATATTCTTGTCTCAACAACACTTCTGGAGCAATGTATGCAGGAGTTCCTACTGTTGATGTTGGTTGTGAATGAAGCACAGAAGACTGCCAAAGGGCACAAAAAGACCTAATAATAATCTTAAAGGATGCAATCAGCAAAGCACTGAAGTTCAACCAGCAAATATGTTTCACAAAGTTGAGACAGATAAATAAAAAGAACCCTTAATACCAATAACAAGTACATTCCAACATTCTGTTGCTAAATGCTATTCATTCTAAGTTAAGCAAATAAAAAAAGACAGAAAATTTGGGATATTACTCTAGCTTCTAGAGTATATACATGCATAAAAATATAAGAGATCTATATGATTTGAATTCTTCCATTTTGTTTATTGCTTCCTCCTACAAAGTGCATTCTACTACTTCAGTACAAGCAAGTTCAAATAAGAAACTATACTAGATAAAAACGAGGTCTCAATTCACATGATGAAGGCAAAAGATAATAATGAAAGAATCCGAGAGATTAGACAAGAAATAATAGCCAAAAATGACCGTACCTTAGAGTACCCAAAATCACAAATCTTCAAACGAGGAGCTGGGCTTCCATCCAATAGAGTGTTTTCCAACTTCAAATCACGGTGACATACTTGCTTCATCAAGAAGAACAATATCGAAGCCATATAAAGTCACATAAATATACTCAAAAACAGAAAACCACAATAACAATACAAACATAGTGTATTTTGAGTACCATAGCATGGCAGTAGCTAACACCTGATATGAGTTGTTGAAAAAAGAATCGTGCCTGAACCAAGAACCACAGTCAACGAAAAAAAAAAACCAAACAAACAGCAAATATCTAACAGAAACGAGCAATTAGTCAATTAGTATATTGGAATGTTAACCTCATCCTCACTGAAACGACCAGCATTGCAAATTTTCTCAAAAAGCTCGCCTCCAGACGCATATTCCATTACAATGGCCAAATGGGTAGGAGTTAAAATAACCTGAAACAGAATTTGCAGTAACTTAAAAAACCAAATTAAGCCAACATAACTAACACCTCTTCTAAAAGTGATTAAATCTTGAAAAGCCAACAAGAATAAAAATTAACAATACAAACCAACCTCTTTAAACCTCACAATATTTGGGTGCCTGAGTGACCTGTGATTAATAATTTCTCTTTGAACATTTTCATCAATCTGTAACACATTAGCACACCAAAAAATTACTACAACCATTCAATAATTCTCTAAAATTTAATAAAATAAAGAATAGCACTTATAGGCCTTGTTCGGAAAGTCCAAAAAAATGCAAAATTTCAATTCAATTAAATTCCAATTCTCATGTCCTTCAGCAAAAATTAACACAATTCACGCCAAACAATGTCCTAACTTTTAAAAAAACAATAATAATAAATCAAATTACAGTCTATAAATTGAACTTTATATTAAGTCAATTTCAATTAAAAGCATCACACCAAAAAATAAATGAAATTTTCATAAAAATAAATAAATGAAATAAACTTTAAAAAATTAATAATTACCAAAACTATAAATGAACAAACATAATTTACTAAATTTAGCACACCACAAAAATAACATTTAATAAATTTACATAAATAGCAATTAAGATAATATATATATATATATATATAATAGTGAAAACGGACCGGACCGGACGGACCTTATCACCTCTCTCAATATACTTAACGGCGACGAGTTCTTTAGTAAACTTATCACGCATCAACCTAGCGACGCCGAAGTTTCCAGAGCCGATATCTCTGACGAAATCGTAACGGTCACTGTCGTGCATGATCGGCATATCCATAGCAGGACCAACGGTTATCGTCGACCGATCCATCATCGTCTTCAACTACTTTTGTTAAATTTTTATTTTTCCCAGTTTTGCCCCCCGGCCTCTTCAAAAACTGCAACTAATCACATATAAATACGACGACGTTTTGCGCGAAGAACCGAAAAACAAATAAAAAAACTGTGTGGAAATTGTGATCTTGAGAGATTAGTGTTGTTTGTTGTTGTTAATATCTGTGGAGGAACAGTGAAAGAGGAAGTTGCAGAAGAGGAAATGATGGTGTACTGAAAAGGAGATATTTACCATAGAGAAGCTGTAGATGAAGACAACAAGCAAAAAAAACAAAAAAAAAGAGTGCTGTTGGTTTTGGTGGAGGATGATAATAAAAAACGACGGCGTTTCTTATGGTGGTTTTGTCCTGTTGTAGTGTAAATTGACCTTGTTTACTGTAATCTCCTCCTACTTGCCTCTTGATACCCCTCGTCCTTTTTAGATATAAATATATATATATATATATTTTTTGCTTTTTAGTTTTTTGTTTTTTAAATTAACTTGTACCGAATTTGAACTTAAATATATAAATAAAAATTAATTAAGCACAAAAATATTTATTTTTAGGTTATTATACAATTGAAATAAGTGTCGATATAAAAATTATTTGTTAAATTAATCAAGTTATTAATTCGCCATAATAATAGAAAATTTTAAATTAAATGTTTATAAATTAATTTTTATGTTATATTAAATTTGTTTTTACTTCTGATTTAATGGTTTTTTGTAAAAATATTATAAAATGTAAAATTTAAATTTTATTTATATTAGTTTATACAATTATTTAATATATTTTATGAAAAAAATAATTATTTTTATTATGTAATATACTACTCTTTAATAATAATAACTTATCATAACTTAGTTTATTTAATTGTTAAATAGTTTAAAAAAGTTATAAAATGTAAAGATAAATGTTAGTGAACCACCAAACACTACTCAAATAAATTTATTCTTTCATCCTATTTAATATTGCCAAATAAGTTAATTTTGTTTACTAGTAGTACTTAACAAGTATTAAGAAAGTCACTTAATTTGGAAAAGAAAAAATTTCTACAAACACATATATGGTGTAAATAGGGTTGAGCACGGGGTCGCGAAGAACCCGAACTGTTTCGAAATTTTGAACTGAAAATCTCCAGAATTGAAAATCTCTGTTGACCATTTGACTTCCTCCGAACCGAACTATCCCGAAAATTTTTATTTGGACAGGTCTGGAGATCTTAAGTTATCTAAACCGTCCCGAATTGTTCCAAACCGAAGAACCGAAATCAGAACTGATAATTTACTAAAATTATATATATATATAACACATACATACATATATATATATATATATATATATATGTATATATATATATATATATATACACACACACATGCATAATATATGTATGTGAGTATATAAATCTCAATAATTTTACTAATAGCTATTATCTTTATTTTTTATGAAATATTATAAAATTGATAATCAATGATTGATAAAATTAGAAATCTTGAATTGCCCTTAAAAAAAAATTAGAAATCTAAAATTATATATTACAAGTAAAATTTAGTACCATTTTAGTAATTAATTATACTCAAATAATTTATTTTTAATACTTTACTATGAAATTTAAGTGATGACTTAACATATAATATTTGATATTTTAAATACTAATTTATTGTTTGAAATAAAATAAATATACTCATCAATTAAATTTAATTTTCAATACATGTTTAAATTATAAAATAAATTTAAATTTATAAATAAAATTTATTAAAAAGTGTCGGGTCCGTGCCCGAATATTTAATATTGTATTTAGTTAGGACTAGATTATATAAAAAATAAGTTTGATTTAAATGATTTAATTGAAAATAATTAAGTTCGGAGACTAAATAGTAATTAGTCGTTAACCGCCTAAATTTTCAAATTAGAGAATTAAAAAAAAAAAATTAAAATGATTATAGAGCGGCATGTTAGCTCTAGGAGATGGGAGGAGGTGACTCACCCTCCCAGAGCTAACAAAATCAAAGAATTGGCTCTGGTACCATTTTGGTACCAGAGTGAATTTTTGTGCGAGAAAAGCAAGGAGAGAAAATAAAGAAAAAGGAGCAGAGTTTCGTTTGTACGTCGGTTAACAGTATAGGAGCTACATGCAGGAGAGAGAAACTAACGACGTAGGTGAGTGGATTCCCTATTTCAAGACCCCATAATTTTTTTTAATTAATTCGTTGATTTGAATAATTCTTTAGACGATTCAATTAAAATTTGTCTTCGGTCTGTTTATTTTGAAATTTTTAAAATTCTGTTCGTTGGTGAATAAAGGGGGCGACGCCTTAGCCCAACAGGGCCTTAGAGGCGACGCCTCTAGAGTGCAGAGGCGGCGCCCCTGTTGGAAAGGGGCGACACCTCTTAGACCAAATGAGCGACGCCCTAGCCCAAATGAAGTCCAGAGGTGACGCCTCTAAGGCACATAGGTGACGCCTCTAAGGCACATAGGCACATAGGTGACGCCTTTGTGGCAAACAGGCGGTGCCTCTGTGGCTGGAAGGTGACGTCTCTTCGATTTTGAATTGTTAAGAAAGCAACTCTATGGTTTCTGAAAGGAAAACTTATTTTTAAACTGAATTTGAATACTAAGATGTGTTTATAATATTTTGCTTGGTTGTGACCAAGATTGATTTGAAAAATGATGATATTTGAATGATTTGAGTATTTGATTATTAAAGGATTGCAGTAAGACTGTGTCCGGGGTACGGCAAGGTTCAATGAGATGTAAGACTATGTCTGAGACATAGCAACTCATGTTATTTCCTGTATCTGTGATACAGTGATAAGCCTTTTAGGCTACTTTATATGATTTACGATTACGGTATACATACCTGGCCCGAACTTTCAATGTGTTGAATGGTACCCACCACATTGACATCAATCTAATTATATACTATTTAAAGAAATCAACTATGATTTGATTGTATATTGATCCATTGAGTTAAATTGTGATTTGATTTATATGGTTCAAATGTTATTGATGATTTCTTTGGTTTAACAGTTAATGTTTAACTGTTGTATTGATTGATTTTAAATTAATTTGTTTGTCATTTCAAATGTTATTATTTTAGTTATCGAGAGTGTTAAATTTAGTTCATTCACTGAGTGTTTCACATAGAAATACTCACCACTCTCTTTTGTAAAACTGTTTTATTTTCAGCTTAGCCATTGTACATATATGTATAGAGTAATAATGGCGATCATGTGGGTAGCCCAGTCTCTTGACGTACACGAAGACAAGACGATGATATTATACTATATCAGACATGATCCTAATGTTGAACTTTCTTTTTAAGTTTTTGTAGACCCCATAGCCACTGACTACCGTACCAGTACGATCAGAAACGACTTCTCGGATGGTTGTCTGACAGTCATTTCCATTGCCTGTGAGACAGAGGTTGGAGTCCGGGTCACTATGACTTGGACTTAGCTGTTGCAGACGCTGCTGAAGCTATGACCCCTTTTTGTCGGTAGAGGGTTGAGCATTAAGATTTGTTGCTACTATTTTTGGGTAAATATGTGGGTAGCACATCCTGGGGTAGCTAGACTACCTTTTTATAGGGATTTGAAATGACTATGATTATTTTGATGTATATTGTTGTATATATTTTTAATAGTCCTTTTTTTCTAGTTTTTCCTCTCACCGCTGAACACTAACCTTGTATATTATAATGTGTATATATATATGTGTGTGTGTGTATATTATTTTAAGTATTAGTGTTCTGTCGATGAGTTTGTTTATTATATCATCATATATGCTTGTGATTATTGGTGATTGTTTTGTATATAAGTTTTAGTATTGTTATTAAGCAATAATCAATATACCAGACTAGCAAATAACCTCCAGTGGATGTTATTAAGATATATTCGAGCGATATATATGATATTAACCCGTTTATTAAACCAGTAAATCTGGATAGTTTCTTAGATTCTTTATTAGAATTGATACTTTTCCACGCTGTTACTCCGTGATGGATAGTGCAGGCCGTAAATCTGTCTTACATGGGTGTCGGTGGGGAAGGGTGTCACAAAAAAACAGTACTATTATAATCATCTTATATGTTCAAATTATAATCATCTTATTTTATATATTCCAAATATAAAACTATTAAAATATAAATATTAAAATAAAACTTAAAAATAAAATTTATAAAAATGATAGTACAATTTATTAGATATAATATATTTAATATAATGTAACTATATATATAATAATAATAATAATAAGAATAATAATAATAATTATCATTATTAATTTATCAAATATTACTTTCAAATATATAAATTAAAAATTAAACTATATAATTTTAGTAAAAACTTTATGAATTGAAATTGGAATGATAGTTTATTTTATATTTTTCTTAATAGATTATTTTTTTATTTCAAATTAATTTTTTTTAATTTCACATTACATGTGTTATGTGGTTTTATAATAGGTTTTGGAATTTTCTATTGTTTAAATATGAATTTTTAGATAATGAATAATACTATAATCTCCGAACTTTGGTTTCGCTCCGAACCGACTTGAATTCTCAATTTGCTCTGAATCTCTGTCCCGATTTGCTCTGAGTAATTCAGAGCGGAAATTTAAATTTTTGGGATCGGGTCTGGAGAATTAATTTTTAAATTCTCTAACGTTCATATTGGATTCAAAGAATTTGTATTCTCCGGACTGTTCCGACCCGTGCTCATCCCTAGGTGTAAACCTTAGAAGACCCAATAATAATCTTTCAAACATTATCCACTAAAAAACAATGGTAGATATTTGAAGGGATAAAATAGTCATTTCATGGCCGCTTTGTCCATCCACCACACAGCCTTGGGAATAAAGGAAAGTTTCTGACTTTGAAGGGTTTGTTATATGATTATTGCCAAATAAAGAAATAATAAGCTTCTGGTCATTGATAGAGTACTTTTAGGTACATCAAGGTGCAAGCGCAAGACACAATCTAAGCCTTTGATTGGTTAGACTTTTTTTTTCAGTTTTGATGAGGAGACCATGCGCATCAACCACTAATTTCACTTAATTTTGAGAATTCTTTCACTTTAAATGGCGAGAATCTTTTCATTATGCTTTTTGCCTTTTCATGGCAAGAAAGGAGCATTTAGTTTGCAAATTCATTGCCAACAGAATATATTTGCCCCCTGAATTTTTTTTCATGTTCAGATCACCCCAAAATTAACTTCTTAACCTAATAAATTTTCAAGTTTTTACAAATTAGCCAAATTATCTTAATTTTAGAATAGTGTAGTATACTTGTATTTAAAATCAAGTGCACTATATTTAATAAAAAAATAAGATTTTAATAAAATTTGCAATTTAATAAATGAATTTGAGACAGTATTTAAGTAGCAAATAAATTTTATGATTTATAAGATAATGAATAAATAATTTATTTTGTATCTTATTAGTTATTTGTTCATGCCTAGATTTTATTAAAGCTGTAAAATTCACACGATTAGTTAATAGATTTCTTTTGCACATTTTATAGATAAAGTATTTTGTACGCAATTATGAATTTGTTCAATTAACAAACTTTTTATTATTAAACTATATTGAAATTTTAATATTTATAAAGTCAGTAATTATCCTATACATTCTAGCTAATTGTCATTAAATTTCTAAGATCTGCCCAATCTAGTAAATGGATTTTTTTGTATCTAATAGGATTCGTTCGGTATTGGACTTATTTGTAATTAACTGCCATTAAAATTTTAAGATTCTTATAGTCAGAAAAATAAAACTTTTCATATTGGATTTGTTCAAGAAAGACCAAATCTTCGAGAAATCCATGCTTTATTCATACTTTATATTATAATTGTAGTCATTGAAGTTTTAAGAGTTGCACAATCTAGTAAACATATTTTATCGTATCCAATCGAATTCGTCCAGATAATCCTTATTTGTAATTAATTATCATCAAAAATTTGAAATTCTTATAGTTAGAAAAATCAAATTTCATATTTGATTATATTTTACTTTTAGCAAATTAAAGCATGTAAAATGTTTAATTTCTTAGTCGTAGGGACTAAATTTAAAGGATTGCATAAATATTAAGCCATTTATAAATTGATGGGATAAATATTTACACACATCACATATTGAGATGGGCCGGACCAAACCGAATTCTCACAAACCCGATCCAGTTGTCTGTTTTTATTTATTATTCATGGAGAAAAATAAATAACACAGGGGCAAATCAGTCAAGTTAAGCAAAAGCTTACCCAGCAGAAAAGAAAAAACAAAACCAGAATTTGTAGGGTCCTTCACTTTCACTCTAACGGGCAACGAAAAACCGGTGAAAGAACTTTTTTTTTTTCATTTTTCCAAATATGCCCTTATTGGCTTATTCTTCTCCATTCTTCCCTACCGCTACCAATTCCTCACCTGAAATACCAGCTTAACCAATTTATAAGGCGAAACTGACCCGAATTTATCGGACTATTCGACGAAAGCAATGGTATCGGATTCGGAGCTTATTGAGAGACTAAGGGAGTTTCTACGAAACTCCGACCTGAACACGACGACCACCGGTATCGTACGCCGGCGACTAGAGGAAGATTTCGGAATCGACTTATCGGATAAAAAAGCATTCATAAGAGAACAAGTTGATTTGTTTCTCCAAAGCCAGTTGGAAGAACATGATGAAAATGAAGAACAATTACAAGAACAAGAAGAAGATAATGATGATGATGATGATGATGATCAGACGGCTAATGTTAAATCCGAACAAACCGACGGTGATGATGATGATGAAGCAACGGTGAAACGGAGGTTAGTATCTAATTAATTGTGTTTATTGAGATTATAATGAATAATCCGTGGTTTTAATTTTGTTATTTTTTTGCTTTTTAAGTGCATTTGGCTGACTGTTTCGTTTTATATGGTTTTGCATTAGTATTTAAATGATTTTTTTTTTGGGTATATTAGAGAGGGGAGGAGGGGGTTGGGATATTTCAATGAATATTTGAGTATTGTTAAAATGATGTTTTGATTTCATGTTAGTTTTAGCATTTTTAGCTATTATTTTATGAGTTAGTGTGTTAAAGATCATAGCTTTTTTTTTTATTTTGAAAAAAAAAATTGTTTTATTTATGTGCAACAGTGATTAGGAAAAAAATGGAGTTGGTTAATGTACATTGAGAGAATGTGTTTGAATTTGAACAGGTCCTCGAATATTTCGATCAATGTCTATCACTGCCTGAGGAACAAACAACACATTGCTGCAAGCTTAACTGCATGATTTATAAAGAGAATGCAAATCTTTGTGAATACCATTGTCAGAATTTTTGAATTTTTTCTCATGTGATACTATAATTGTCCTTTTTTTTTTGGTATTGGGTGGGGTGGACTGTGGAGTGGAGTGAGGGGTGTGTGTTAAAAGAGGGGAGGGGAGGATTGAGGATGTTGAGGGTAAAACATTATATGGCTATGTTGTGTCTCTTCCAAGGTCACATTTATGTTCAAAAGGATTCAGCTTGTTTCTTCTCAAGCTTGAAGAAATGTCTTTTTTTTTTTAAGTGTACATTTTTCCCTTTTATTGTTCACTTTCTACCACTGGGTACTTTTAACTTGTGAATTTGTTTGGCGCTCTCTGCCGCATGCCATTTTTTTTTTTTGAAGGCTATTCTTTTGATAATAGTTTCTGATATGGTCATTGCTATCAGTTTCTGTATATGAAAAGGAAAAACAAAAAGAAAAAGAAAAAATTTTCAAATTGTGGGAGTGATCAATCCCAACTGCAAATTACGCTTATTGTCTTTTTGGTGCTACATCTCTACATCATATGATTGCCCTTATGTTACATTTTCAGTTGTTTGCTTTTTGTCACTTGAGTCTGTTTTAGAGGTTTTATTGTTTTGTGGGCTTCAGATGGAGGGATAATGGGTTTCCCAGTTCCTTCTGGAATCAACATTGTGATGTGCTGCTTCTGCTGCACCAAGAATATTTTTTTTTCAAAAGTTGATATTATATTAGCATGCCCTATATGAGATACCAAAAAGCTTGACAAATAACGGGCAAACGATCTTTCTTAATCTTCAATTTCTCCACCAACTTCATTGGAATTGTAACCTCCTCAGTTTATGAATTCCGTGATTTTAAGAAAATGTAATCAAAATTTTAGGTAAGTGCGCTATTAAATTCTTTTCATGCACTTTTGCAATTTCTTATGCACCTATATTTGTCGATACTAAAGCCTGGAAGGAAATTTATTTATTGTTTTACCTTCTAACAGCAAAATAAACAATGAAGAAGATATTTCACTGTTTTGTTTTTGTTGATCCTAAACCTCCATTCCTTTGTGTATTTTAACTGTTTTCCTTTCAGTCTATAATCTTGGCTGCCCATTTGTTTCTGGAAAATCAGATGATTTTTTAAATCATTAAACAAATTTTCTGTATATATTTGAAACCATTGTTATGCACTGCCATTCAAGCTTTCACGATTCTTCTGCCCACAGGCTGGACACTTCAATCTACACTTACAGTTGTTCTCCTTTTGTCTTAATTTTTTTTTTTTCAATTATATTTTTAAATGCAAGTCAGGTCTAACAAGCATAAGGATGAAGGCAAGAAAAGAGGGGGTGGTTTTACCAAATTATGCAACCTTTCGTCTCAACTTCAGGAATTCACTGGCGTGCCTCAGTTGGCTAGAACAGAGGTATGCCTGAAAAGTGCAGCAGAAGATATTTCTTGCTTAGTAATTATTTAATCTGGTAAAGGGGATTATCAATTAAGTTCCTATTATCTTTGTTAGGTCGTCAAGCAACTTTGGTGCCACATTAGAGAGAAAAATTTGCAGGACCCAAATAATAGGAAGAGTATAATTTGTGATGAACAGTTGCGTGCCCTTTTTGGTGTTGATTCTATTGACATGTTTCAAATGAATAAAGCCCTATCAAAGCACATTTGGCCCTTGGATTCTAATGGTGGTATGTTTCTACATCTTCAGCTATGAAACATACTCTAATATTATTGCAGTTTTCTCTTCTGCAGGTTCTGAGCAAAAAATCTTAATAACACTTGACCACCAAGGGCACTTTATCATTATTATCCTTTTTTTAAAAAATAAATAATTTAACATGGGGGTTTCAAAACATTGGGTTCTGATCTTGTTCTTTTCTGTGAAGGATGACTGTTGTATCCTTCTTGTTTGCTTAACTATTTATTTTGCTGAGGAGTAATATTCAGTGTTTTCACTTGCAAGTCTGTAACATACTGTGAATATGATGTTTACTTCATTAGTGTCAATAAATTTATTTTTGTGCTCACAACATTAGTTTACTATTTTGTGGCACAGTTGTTCCAGCTAAGTCTGCACCAAAAGAAAAGCAGCGCAAGCAAGAGAGAGAAGAAGGTAGCTATGAAGTACTCTTTCAAATGTCTTGAATGTGTCATAGGATCACACCTCTTGGCTCTTGCATAATACAGTTGTTTATATTCAAAGTTTAACCTTAACCTTATCCCTTCATTCAGATTCATAGCTTGGTTTCTTTACCAGTAGTTACCAGCTGGCTATTATACTGTAGTGCACTTGACAGAATTCTTCTGCTATAGCTACTGTTAGAACCACAGCTTAATGCCTTCTGTGCACTTGCTTATGTGGAAATTTTTCCTCCATTTTCACATGGGTTTCTCCAGGGATTTTTTAGATGCAATCTCCATTGTTACTAAACCAAGACATATTGCATTTCATTATTTTTACAGCGAATTGTGGCCGAAGAGATCACACATGTTGGAAAATGATTTATTGTACTTCTGCGATGTGTCTCAATATTAGCCATTAATTTCTTTTAAATGGAACATAGAACTCATTATTAATTTTTACTTGATTCATATCAGAGACAGATGAGCCAAAAAGAAAGGAAAAACGGCAGAAGGGGGGAAAATCGGGTTTTTGTGCCCCCCTCCAACTTTCAGATGCTCTAATAAAGTTTTTTGGCACCGGTGAAAATGCATTGTCTAGAGCTAGTGTCATCAAGAGAATGTGGGAATACATAAAGCAGAACAACCTCCAGGTATATGGTTGAATCCCTTAATGTATTACATAATGTGGTTGTTGTAGGTAATCCTCTAATAAGCATAGGTGATGTATTTATGAATGACTATACCTGTACAGTCACTGGACTAAGATATGAAAATGTTTAAATGCTGTTAGATTATAAAACTGATGTAGTGTTGTGAAGTGGATTTGACTGGCCTGGAATTTTAGATTGAAACTTTACGTCAACTAATCCTGATTGGGATAAAAGCAGTTTTTTCAAGATGAAGTTGAGTGTTACAGTTTATTATCAGTGCAATGTTAATTTTTTGACCACCTCTAAATTTCATGGAGCTATTTCAGATTACCATCATTCTTCAGAATGACTATGTACCTATAATTAGCTTTTTTGCATGCTGATATCACCCCACTACGATGTTGGCTGAAATACGCCATCCATAGCAACAAGCAAATTGGATAAGTGTGAAGGCTTTCTTGGAAATTCATAGGATTATGGAGGGTCTTAGTAACTAATATTTATATAAAATATTGGGTAAAGATACTTGGAGATGTGTAATAGAGAACAAAGAAGCTCTAACATCTTTCTAGCTTTATTTTGATATGTAGCAGAACTGTTTCTGAAACTACTTTCTTTCTGTTTGAAGGACCCATCGGACAAAAGGAGAATAATATGTGATGAGAAGCTGAAAGAACTCTTTGACGTGGACACATTCAATGGCTTCACTGTTTCAAAGCTTCTAACGGCTCATTTTATAAAGACCTAAGATGGATATATGCTCATACAAACTTTTGACTAAGCTCGAGACAACAATGGTTTTGGCTGCAAATTTTTCTGACCCACTTTTTTGTAAACTTTTCCCTTAATTCATTTTTAATTAATGTTCAAGGACAGGGCTAACAGAAATCTGAAATTATTGAATTATTTTTTAGACATTATTGCATTTTCTTCAATTCTGAATTCATAATTCTTCACCTTTGTGTGTGTGTTTTTTTTTCTCCCATTCATTGTTTCAGCTCATCCTCCACCCTCCACTATTCAAGTATAGTTTCCGGGTTGTGTGGCCTTGGTGGGGGCGTGTAGACTGTACTTGTGGGTGTCTTGGTGATGTATGGATTTCTCTGGAGAGATTGTAGACATTGTTACATCTAGATTTTTGGTGTGCTATTTTTACACATGTACTGGATTTGTTGAGAATGGAATTAAAAAACTACGGGCAGAAGCTGACATATCAAATTCATTAAAGCAGACTTGGTCCTGGTCTTGGCTAATGCTGTAATGGCCAATGGGGTCCTTGGGAACTTTAATTTTACTTTGTTAGCCTGGTTGAGGATTTGCATTTGTAAAATCAGAGCATAATAAGTTTGTTTGTAACAAAGAAAACCTTTACTTTATTAGCCTGGTTGAGGATTTGCATTTGTAAAATCAGAGCATAATAAGTTTGTTTGTAACAAAGAAAACCTTAATCTATCGATTACAAAAATAAGAAAACTTTTAAAAATAAGATTTCCGTTGCCGGGAATCGAACCCGGGTCTCCTGGGTGAAAGCCAGATATCCTAACCGCTGGACGACAACGGAATTATTGTCTGTGGATAATCAAAATTATATTTAACACAATTTACCTTGTTCATTTTTTACAATATTTTTAATTTTTGTATTATGTTTTAACAAATAAAAAAAAGAATAATTAATAAATCAGGTGAATATAAAACAAAAGAGTGAGATCCTATTTTTATGAATGTTGATAAATAAATTGAATAGTAAAAAGCTTAGAACATAAAAATATTTTAATAAATTCAAATTTATTATTGTTGCGTGATACTAGTGGTGTGTCTTATTCAATAGCTATAGTTTTTTTGAGTCGGTTAAGGCATTTTGCCTCCTTTTTTTTGGCAAAATAATTCATTCTTCTATAATTAAATTAAGAATCAAATGTTGTACAATCAGCAAAATTTTCGTAATTATAATATCGTGTGAAGTAGATGAGTTATTAAAAAATATATTTAACCATGCCCTAAGAAATATTAGTGGATGAAAGCATCTTAAATTATAAATAAACTAATGTGGACTGCAAAATAAAATAATAAATCAACAATTTTAATAAAATAATAACTAAATAAACTAAAAATAAAATATATCATAAAAATTTAATTTAATTTTATTTTATTATAATAAGATTAGTTTTGAAAATTATTAGATTTGTATTTAAAAAAATTTCAAAAGAATTAAAATTTTAATAATTTTTTTAAAAAAATGTTTGATTGATTAATACTTTTTTTAAAAAAATATTTAAGTATTTTGAGGTGAAAAATGGGTACGTATAAATATACTTAAAATTTAAAAATTATTAGATAATATTTGGATATATATATAATAGTATTTTAATTAAAAAATAGTACCAAATAACTAATATATATACTTAAAATTTAAAAATTATTAGATAATATTGGGATATATATAATAGTGGTTTAATTAAAAAAATAGTACCAAATAACTAATATATATATATGTATTAAAATTAATTTAAATATTTAAATAATTTTATTTTAATCATAAAAAATATTTATAAAATTTTTAAATTTTATTAATTAAAATATTTATATATTAAATTATAAATTAATAAAAAAATATTAAATTCAGAAAACTACAAATATATTATGATGATTATAAAATGTAACATAACACAAACAACCATTTAAAGCCATGCCAAAAAAAGAATCCTTATCTCCAAATCCAAAAGGATAAAATAGATTTGTTTTTAAAAAAGAAAAAAACTCTTTATATATATATATATATATATCACATGTTAAAAATAAGATGATGCTTATTGACACGTGTCCGTTTCACAGCTAAAAGAATTCTCGTAACAGCGAATCAAAACCATTCTCTGTGATTCTTCTACATAAACTATTCTCCAAGTAATTTTGCGGAGAAGAATCTGACCGTTCATCCAAAGTTACAACTTTTTGCCACTTGTTGACAACTCGTTGGTTTTCAATTTTTATTATATTTGTTATAGAAAAGTACTTGAAATAATAATAATAATAATAATAATAATAATAATAATAATAATAATAATAATGGCATAATACATATGTGGCCCCTGTAGTTGTCACAATTGATCAGTTTGACACCTCAACTTACAATTTTACCATTTCAACTCTTAAACTCACCATTTTTTTTACCTAAATTGCACTAATTTAATGACATAATACATCTGTCACCCCTTGTACTTGCTACTTTTTATTAGTTTGACACCTCTACTTGCAGGTTTCGGTCAGTTAAACCTTTAAAATATGACACATACGGATACGCTATTTCATGCCACATGTGATGACAAAGGTTTAAAAATTATATTTTAGGCAATTTCAGTTCATCAGTTGTTAAAATGACAAAACTATAAGTAGAAGTGTCAAACTAATAAAAAGTAACAAGTATAGGGAAATGCATATGTATTATGTCTAATAATAATAGTAATAAATAATAATAACAACAACAACAAAAGACTACAATAGAGGTGGAAAAAATAATTTAATAATAATTTTTTTTATAAATATATAAAAAATAAAAATAAATTTTATTTAATTAAAATAAGCTTTTAAAAAGAGAATTGTTCTATTATATATTTCATTAAAAATATAATTTTAAAGTCATCATTAATGAATAGCCGAAGGTTATAGTATTCCATTCAAGACTAAATAATAATAAAAAATAATTATATTTATTATGTAGAGACCAGTGAAGTAATGGTCGAATGCTCATTGTTTTTTCCTAATTAATTTTTATCAAATCTAAATTATTATTAATTTATAAAATTAATTTTTACTAAATTTAAAAAAATTATTTTTATTATGCACTCCACTTATATTTATACTGACCAACTTCTAATCTAGCAAAAGAAAAAGGACAACAATAAAAGTCCACAACTATAGCTATCATGTTGATAAAACAATTACAAGAAAAGGAAAGGTGCTTTAGCTAAGGAATCTTTCACATGACAAACATACCTTCTTGTGTATTTTTTTTTTTTAATTCTTTGTTTTATTATTTTGCCACTATTTCTAATATGGTTTTGAAATGACATTTTTTTTTGTGGATTTGAGAAATAGAGATCAAAAATACATGATGGTGAATTGGTGATTTTAGAAGAGATAAGCTTGAAAATCGCCTATTCCGTTTTAGGACGAATAGTTTACCATTCAGTTACGGAGTTAAGACATTATTTAAGATCAATGATTCAATATCCTACTCTCTCCTTATCTCTCTTAAAGAACTGTGCTAAATAAAAAAAAAACTAGAAGATCTTGAAATGTTGAGGTTGCTAATATTTATTATTTATAGTTTTAATAAAAATAATAATGATCATCTTTATTGGTGATTAATAGTTTTATTTGTATGACCATTAATAATTATAATTTTTAAATAAAATATATTAAACTTATAACTTCTCAAATTGAGAATATAAAATTTTTTATATGAACTAATTCTTGTGACAATTTTATTTAGACTAAATAATTTAAGCGGAGACCTTTTATTCTTTATTAAAAATTTAATTTTGAATTTATTAGAAGCAAAATTCATTATTGTGATGTGTCACTTCACCAATTAATACTAACACTTAATAGTGAAGATGTATAAAGTTCTAACAATTAACACTGTTTAAACAAACTTATAATATATATTGTTTTTAAAAAATTTGTAATGTATTGGCAGAATTTGATATTTTCAATAGCTTCTTATAAAAAATATTGAATATTTATTATTTCATTATAAATTAAGTATTATTAACATTCATGCTTTATGATTCTCTCACCTAATTAATATACGAAATTATTGAGAAAATAATTTATCTATTAATTATGTGGAGAAATATACGGTTGTTGAATGCAGGATTCTAGATATTGTAAATGATATAATAATTGATTCGATTCTAGCAATGTTTTATTTCTTAAAATCTATTTCATTAGTTAATTACTTTTATATAATTATATGAAAGATATTTTTTTTTTATCGTACCAACAACTGCTGAAATAAATTGATATAGTATATATAATTATGTTAAATTATAATTATTGATAAATTTTTATCATCGTTATAATTTTATTAGGATAGAATTGAATTAGTTAAAATTTAATAAATTTGAATTGTAGTGATTTTAAAAAAAATATATTTATTCTTATTATTGTCCCCATCTTATCTACCATGACTTTTTATTTGAAATCTTTCTCAAATCCTCATTGCTAAATTTGACCCATTAATTAGTAACAATTTACTTAATTTATTTAAATATAGAAGATTTTACTTTTTATATATAAACATCACAATCAACTTAAAGAAAACCCAAGCACTAATATGAGAGTTCCTATAAACATTAGAGTAGTAGATGTCAAACTTCACTTTATTCCCAACACTAGAAAAATATAACAATCTTATAGTTATGGATACCAAATGTGAGGTGTGAATAATGTGCCTTTTCAGCTAAGACAATGGTTTTATAGATTTCTTAAAACAATGGCTCATCTAATTTAATTGGTAAGTACAAAAATTATTCCCCACAACAAACACTCTATATTTTCTTAAGATATCAAAAATACCTAATGTGGCAAGAAACTTGTGATATTTATACTAATGTTTGCTCAACAATTTGACGTCTAAGGATTTCAGATAAAGCATCATGAACAAGCTGACTCAACATTTTGACACAAGGATTCTTAAGGATTGTATGAATATAGCTATAATGGGGTATTTCTCTATTTTGAGTATATTATAAGATATTTTATACTTAATATTTGAAAAAAAAAATCTACTAATAATATAAAGAAATACACAATTTATTGAACAGAGAGAATATTCCTCTATAAAAAAGAATGGATGTTAAGGAACTGGCCTTATTTGAGCAACTTAACGAATCACTAATTACTATAGGTGGACTATAATGTCATACCCACCTCGAATGTGTTTTTGTATTATAGTGTTAGATAGATATATTCATGGGTAGCAGTAGTCGAATAATATAAGTTCCTTTTAAGGTATTAATAAGTTAATGATTTAATTTGTATTTTTTTTATGTTTAAAAATTTACATATATAAAAATTTAGAAGATTTTTTTGGGTTTGCAAAAATAATTTAATAATTATTTTTCATCAATAATAATCTAAAGTGTAAAATTTAAATTTTTTATTATTTTATAAAATTAATTATATATATAAAATGTAAATGAGAAAATTATTTATATTATCAACATACTTAATTCATTTAACTTTTTTTTTTTAAATTACTTGGAGATTAATGAAATTTTATATTATAAATCATCCGTAGAGAAGTTTGTTAATGTATATATTGTTTTATTTATATATTATTAATAAATGCAACTAAATTAAATATAAGTATATGCTATTCATGAAAAAATATCAAGTGTCTATGTGAATATCCAATCTTTTCAATTAGTTAAAATAAAAAAAAAGTGGGTGTTTATGTGTTCACATATATAATATTAAATTTAAACATTAATTTAATTCAATATTGATGTTGCAATGTTACATAACTTTTATTTTAAAAAATTCACAAGATATCAATTATTGAATTTAAATAGAAACATTTTGACTTAACCCAATTCTACCCGAATTTTATTATTCATATATTTGAGGAAAATTAAAAAAATAGAAAGAAATTTGGGTAGAGTAGGAAAATGGCTTAATATGGTAAAATGGTAACTTCCAAGAAACAAAGAACCTTTTCTCTTTGGTCATGGCCCTAACTTTCTCACCAACGTGCCCTAAAAAGTCAAAAGTACACCATTTTTTACTGCGATACCTTACCTACCAAAAGGAATCTTAGAAATTACACATATAATTTTCTATCAATATCTTTTCTAAGAAGAAAGAAAAATTATTTATTTATTAAATTTTGATTATTTTATTGCCAAAGTGTTTTTTTTTTTAAATAAACCAAAAACAAAATAACTCAATTTATAGCCACAAGTCGCCGCGTGTGTACGGTATCAAAGAGATTCTTTTTTCTCAACTCGATAACTCGCCGATTCACATCCTTTTTTATTCTTTAATTTATCACCGACTCGTCCGATTCAACTCAAAAATACGCGACGACCCGATATGCGCGAGGATAGTAACCGAATCTTCGCGTCCCTGAATCTGAACAATTCTTATTTCCTCATTTATCTCTATATATATGCATCTAAATAGCTGTCTTCCTCGTTTTTTCTCTGTCTGTAATCTGGGTTATGGTAGACACCAATATATATACAAATTAAAGAAGAAAAGAGAGAAAAGAAATGGAGCTGAGCTTGGATTTGAGCTTGGTTTATGTACCCAAAACGATCAGTGAGTGTTTAAGAGAGGTGTCAAAGGTTAAAGACTGTAGCTTGAAATTATCAAAGCTTGATGATTATGTGAAAAGATTAGAGGATGAAATGAGAAAGATTGATGCTTTTAAACGTGAACTTCCTCTTTGCATGCTTCTTTTGAATGATGGTATGTATATATGGTGTTTTTTATTTGTTTTTTTTTTATTTGTTATGTTTTAGCTTTGGATTTTGTGTTTTTTGAGATGGGTTTTTGATTTTGATTGTGGGTGTTTTTTTAGCTATTGTTAGGTTAAAGGAAGAAGCATTGCAGTGTAAGGAATCTGAAGAGGTTGTAGCTGTAAAAGGGGTTTCTTGTAAAGAAAAAGATAGAGATATGGAAAATGATATGATTGATAAGAAGAATTGGATGAGTTCTGTTCAGCTTTGGAATAATGATATTAATAATATTAACTTTAATTCTAAAAGAGAAGACTCAAAATCAGAAACTAAACAGGTAAAGTTTTCTTTTTTATTTTTTCTTTTCCTTTTAACTTGTCTGATCAAAACATAAAAGAAACAATTAAAGATTGCATTTTTCTTGGAATCTGAAAGATGGGATTTTTTGTTGTTGTTGTTGGTTCACAGAAAAGTGAGGAAGATGATGATAGGTCTACCTGTGAGAACCCAATTCAGTTGTGCAATTATCGAAGTAAAGGAGGGGAATTTGTGCCATTTAAGGGACTTTCTGGATTTGAAGGAACTGGCAAGAAAGAGGAGAAAGAGGTTGTGTCTCAAGTTACTGGACTTTCTCTTATGACTCCAGTAGTATCTGAATTGGGGTCTTGCAATTTGATCTCAAAAACCAATGGCACCAATCAAATCAAGATACAGAATAAACCCCAACAACAACAGCCGCAGCATCAGCAGCCTCCTTACAAGAAACAGAGGCGATGCTGGTCACCGGAGCTTCATCGGCGTTTTGTTGATGCCTTACAACAACTTGGTGGATCTCAAGGTTAGAAATTTATTGCCAAGATTCTCTCTTTTGACACTAATATGAAGGGGTATTTGCTTGGCCTTTTTTAGTACTGAGATTGATATAGTTGGGTGGAATTGCTTGAAAGTTGCATATATACTGTACCTTTTTTTTTTGTGTAGAGATTTTTAATTGACAAGATATAGTAATATAAGAAATGGAAGCAATTGGGGTCTACAGTTAAATTCCATTGAATGGCTTGTATGTTCTTATGCCAAAAATACTTCTTGTTATAATTTTGGTCCTTTCTGTATGCTTAAGTTGATGAGTTCTTTATACTGTGTATATTTTTGGTCAACTTTCTTATGTTGATTATTTTGTTTCTACAGTGGCCACTCCTAAACAAATAAGAGAACTTATGCAAGTTGATGGGCTTACTAATGACGAAGTTAAGAGTCACTTGCAGGTATGTTTTTGATTCAGAAGCCTCTCTTTCATGCTATCTTTTTCTGTGATGGTGATACATAATAATGTGTGTGTGTGTGCAGAAATACAGACTTCATATCCGTAAACTTCCAGCTTCTTCAGCTGCTCAAGCAAATGCTCTATGGATGGCTGAAAATGAACACAAAGATGATCCATCAAAACAAAGTGTTTCGCATTGTAATTCTCCGCAAGGACCCTTCCATGGATGTGGGTTTGCCAAAGGTATGTCTAGTACTGGAGATGAAAGTATGGAAGCGGAAGATGATGATAGGTCAGAAAGCAATAGTTGGAATGGTGGGCTACACAAGGCAGGAGAAGTTGAAGTAGTATAAGCGGTAATCATCAAACTGATTCTGATATACCTGTGATTTTTGCAGATGCAAATATATATATATATATATATATACATGGGGAATCAGATTGATAAACATGAGAATAATGAGGTTGAAATATATAGATTCAAAATTAGACTTTATTTTTTTAAGAGATAATATATACATTAGAGAGATCAGATATGAATAGATTTTGCAGATGTTACCGGCGGGCTTAGTTTTCTTTCCCCTTGAGTTCTAACTCTTTGTATCTGATCTGTGTTGTTCATCACTTTATGTAAGGCATATTGACGGATTTTCAACTGTTTGATAACAAATTCTGACTATATTGATGGTAATTATCTGATTCTGATGAATGTTGATTCCTATTTGTTTCCTTTAATTTCTAAGCCTCTGGCTATAAGCTTCATTTGGAAAAATTGTCATCTCCATTTCTCCTACTACAGCTCTTACTGGGTGCCTGCTATTGCATTGGCCATATATAGTGTTGAGAAATTATGCTAAACAATCAAGAATAAAAAACGAACAAGCAAGAAAAATAAAGAACACTAAGATTTAACGAGGTTCGGCAATGTGCCTACGTCCTCGGGAGCGGAGCGGCTATTTTCTTATAATTTCGCTTGCTCGTTTACGCTCCGCTCGCTCACTCCGCTCCACTCCAGCATCTGTCCCTTTATCTAGTATGAGCCATACACAACATATAGTTTTCCACACACACAGCAAATGCAAGAGACATTTCATGTTCCATTTTTGGAGTATCCATCCAACATGAACTGAGAACATAAAAATGGTTTTCCAAGCTTAGGTTCCACTACAATCCTGATGAATTTTCCTCTCGTAGTGGATTGTGTATTATCATCAATAATAATTTGTAATGCGCTCGTGATGATAATGAATGGTTTAGGCAAAGATGTAACATGCTAATGCCATATTTCATTGTGGATTTTAGAAAAAGAGCGATAAAGATGTAATATGCTTGATATAAGCAAGAATTTTCCATATTACAAAACTAGCTATGGTCTATTAATCATCGGATTACTTGTCCATTAGACACCCTCCACATTGTTTCTAATCTAATCTAATCTTAATCTAAACGGTTTATGACCTATCATTTTGCCATGAAGTTTCACCACCGCCAATGCAGTCTTCCAATGATCATTTTCTCCGAGACTGAATCTGAAAATGTAGCTTAGTGGTCAAAATATCTGCTCTAGACAATTCATTATTTCGTAAGCAAGCATGTTTTGACAACATATATATAATCAATAATAATAAAACTCTGAATTGAAAAATCAACTAAGAAAATGCAAATTGTTTAACTTATCCATAAGATAAGATCATAATAAATGTATTGGTGGTGTACCCTTTTGTCAACTTCCACCTACAGCTATATATTTATTCGTTTGTGCAAGGACAAATTGGAATCAAAGGTAAGACAAATGTGTCAATTTCATGATCAAACAACAAAAGTAACACATACATACATATATATGAATTTTGATCTAATTAGAGGATATGGTAAGCCCACGCCAAGATTTTGCCATTGAATGACAAAAAAAAAAAATGATCAATTAGTATTATAATACTTTTGTTGGAATTAATTGTTCATGTAACTATCTTCATGTTATCTACTTGTTAATCAATCCTTTTCTATTTTATTTTTCATGCTTCGAATATATATATATTTCTCTCTCTCTTTTTCCTGTTGTGGGCACTATCAATGGCAGAAATATTGCCTAGGTCGCCTTTTTGGCACATTTTGTCAATGCAAAATCTAAGATCATCTTATTACCATATAGCATGCCTCTCTTTTACATGGGCGTTTTCAGTGCGAATATATGCATTTCTAGCTACCCACAAATATCTTTATTGAGTTTATTAAAAAAGGAATCAGTAGGAAAAATATAGTGCAAGCAACCTGTTTAATTTCAAAACAAAATTGTAAAGTTACATTCATTCGTCTTACCTCAATCGACAATGATATATGTAGTCGCAGACATTATATTTTTAATAAATTAATGAAATTTTTTTTATAATTTACCACTGCTAACAGTGTCGCTAGCTGAAGCATCTGTCTTTTTTTTTTTTGTGATATTAGATGTCGCAACCCGCGATATCTGACAAATTTGTCCTCACTTACTTTTTTTTTTTTTAAAAATAGGTGAATTAGCCACTAGTACCCACTTAAGGGCGGACCACAGGAGGTCAGGAAGGGGAGGGGGGATTTGAACTCCCGACCTGTTAACTGGATGTCAAACGCCCAAGCCACTAGGTCATAAAGGGCTGACCTCACTTACCCTCTTCTGTCCTTCACTAATTATAAATAAAAATTAATAGGTCCTTTATAGTAATTACATGTTTCTGATTTTTTTTTCAAATTACTTTAGGTATTCAATTTTTTTTCTCGTGATATTTTTCATTATCATTAATTTTTATCTGTTAGTATTTAAAATTTAGTCCAATCTCAAATTTTCAAGAAATTTGAACATTGAATGTAATGAAAGTCCAACAGAACTTGAGCCCAATTCATTTCGACCCAAATGAGATTACAGCGTGGGCTCAAAAAATCAATCCATTTAAATATCCAACATATCCTCCGCACCACTCTATAAAAACGCCTCGTTTTACTTCTAAACGCTGCCGTTTCATTCTCGCTCGTCCGTACTACAAAGCTGAGAGTCGTCACTCGTCGTCGCCAATGGCTAAAACCTCTCTTCCCTCGCTTCACTAAACCCTTGAATCACTACTGCAAACTGATACATCTCAATTTTACGATAAAATAATAATAATTCATTTACCGGAGCTGAAAATGAGAGAGATAGTAACTGTTCAAGTTGGAGATTTTGCCAATTTCGTTGGCTCTCATTTCTGGAACTTTCAGGTAATTTATATATTTTGGTTATTAAAAATGATTAATCGTTAATTTTTTGATTTTGAAATGGTTGAAGGATGAGTTGCTTGGTCTGGCTGCGGATCCTGACAGTGAAGCAGTCTTCAAGAATCTAAATCAGTATCTAAACATGGATTTGCTCTACCGAAGCGGCGAAACGCATCAGGTTCCAGTCGTTTTGTTTTTGTTTCAGAACGTTAAATTCTTAATTAATTATTAAGTTTCTTAATAATGTGCAGCGGATACTTACTTATACTCCGCGCCTAGTTTCCATCAACAGTCAAGGTATTTTGATTCACATGAAGTTCATATGGTTTACTGTAATTTGTAGTATAATCAATATGTTTTATTTTAGATTTTTGCGAATGGATTTTATATTTGGAATGGTTAAGATGTGAATTTGGGAGGAAGTGCTTGTAAGTCTAATGCTGAAGGCCTGCAAGTGAGTGTTTGTTTTGTGAAGAGACCATTGGCTCTTGTTCGATTGGTAATGTGTATAATTATATAGAAGGGGTTAGGATGAGAATGAGATTTTAGTAGAAATAGGAGGGCCTAAAGTAAACATGTCAAGTGTTCTACATGCTCCCCTTATTACACCTAGTTACTCCCCCTGCTGTTTGGCATTGAATTAATTTTTGTTTTACTCTCTTATATTGTAGGCTCCCTTGGATCAATGAGTTCACATGGTACATTCTATGATGCTGGTTCATCGACATCATCAGAAGTTGTAACATGGTGAGATTTTAGCTGATTAAAAACAAAATAGATTCTTTTTTCGTAGTTAAGACATAAACATAAAAGATTTGACTTCTTTAGTAATTTTTTAACGTACATTATTCATGGTTATTTCCAAGCATTATGTAGATGAATTTCATACAAATATTGAGTAAATAAATGACAAAAAGAAAAAGGAACAGGAAAAGCAGAAGGAAAGGAAACATCTCCTAAAGCAATTGTGGCTATCCAAATTTTCTTGATGCTATAAGGAGTGCTGAATAATAGCTTTGATGGCTCTAGTTCTACCCTATAACTAGTTAACAGTGTATCTTTCTCTCTCTCTAGAGTTGTGATGACTTGTTTGTAACTGAAGTATGACACTTACTGGTTTTTGGGTTTCTTCATGCTTGTCAAAATTTGTTTTTTTTTTTTTTATTTGTCCTCTAGCTTTAAAAATTTAATCAAATTTTAATAAAAAAGTTATGCTTTGAATCTTTAGTCTGTCAGCACATTGGACACAATTATAATCCAAATTTTGGCAATTTCTAAATATGTTTAGTTGGTTTTTAGCGGTATCCCCTAATAGCCGGGACTAATGTGCAGGACAGGCAACATCTCCACCCATGCATCTGAGCCTTTAAAGAAAAATTTGTTCTTGCAAAGTTTGTATGAGGAAGAGCAGGGGAATTTGAAGCCCACCGCTGCCAACCAGGAGGGTAATGTTACACAAAGAGACATTCAAGATGAGGATGTAGTTAAATCTCTAGAAAGTAGTGTCCAGTTTTGGACAGATTTTTCGAAAGTGCATTATCATCCCCAGAGTTTATATGAACTATGTGGATTATGGATGGATTCTGAGCAATTCGACAATTATGGAGCTGGAAGGGATATTTTCTCTGGAGGCTTACGAGGAGATGATATAAGTGAGAGGCTGCGGTTTTTTGTGGAAGAATGTGACCATATTCAGGTATGCCAAATTGCCAAAAAGATAAGACTGGTATCAAATATTCCAACTTCCAAGCAGACTTGAAAGTTCTCTCCCTTTTTTTTCCAAAGAAAAAATTAAAGTAAGAAGTTTTCTTCTCTATTGATGATTGTCTGTTGCTCATTCATTTTTTTTTGCTTTAGAGTTTGGGTTGGCTGCTGAGTTCCCCTACCTATCATGTGGAAATATTAGTAGTTATTTAAGAAATAGTAAAGGCAAGTGGAGAAGATGCTGCTTATTTGATGAGATGTCTTCTTATATTAGTGAATGCTTTTTACATCTTGAAAATACCTATGGCATGTTGTGATATCTGAACCATGCACCATCAGGTAAGGGACTAAGTCCGTAGTTAGTTGCCTTTCAACAGACAGATAGGATTTGGATTAGATATTTTGATTCTGAGTTAGAGTCAACATGTATACATCGCTTGATTTTGACATCTTATATGTTTTTCGATTGATTTGTGTGCAGCTTTTTTCTTTGATGCTGAATGTTTGTTGAATTTGACAGGGTTTTCAATTTATTGTTGATGACTCGGGAGGTTTCTCTGCTCTGGCTGCTGATTTTTTGGAGAATATTGCAGATGAGTACTCTAATACACCGGTTCTGCTCTATTCTGTCAGAGGTCCTGGTTCTCAGATGAACCCAAGAAACCAAAAACAATCAATTTCCAGAAAAATTCATGATGCAGTTTCTTTTTCAAGACTATCATCCTTGTGTAGGATGATTGTTCCGGTTGGTTTACCCTTCCTGAGTAGAAGTAAGCAGACTTGCATTTAGATGATTCCTTCACCTTTTCTGAATGTTTTCATTTTCTTTTCTTTAAGCATAGTGTCACTTAGCACCTTTATTTTGCAGAATTCTTTATAAACCAGGTTGTGTTGCCATTTTTCACTAGGTTTTACATGTTTATTCTAAATATCTTTGCTTGAGAATAGCAGAGTTCATCAAGTTTTTTCGTCCTTAGCTAACTATTATTTTCTTTCTGAACATATTCTCTTGATTTTGAAGGTAAAGCTTCTGCATATCTGCGCATAGAAGATGAGAAGCCTTACCACTGCAGTGCAGTTTATGCTGCTGCTTTACACTCGATAAGTCTCCCCTTCCGAATGGAACCACTTGGACCTACTGCAGACTCTCATTATTTTTCTGGTGCAATGGATTTTTATGAACTTGTACACATGTTAACTGGGCAAGATAGACAGAATATGGCCACCATTCTGGATGTTGCAATGCCAGCATCTCCTTTATCAGGTATTTATCTAATAACTTTATTACCAGGATGTTATTTTTGTTAGCGAGTTGGTTGATTGTTTGGCATGATAAACCCAGGGAAACAAGATGAGCAATCTTTTCTGGGGAAATTACATCCATTGACACCAGACATAGCAGAAGTGGAAGATTTGCAAGCAGTGGAATCCATGACTGTTCATGGATCTCTTGGATCAGGTACGGCTATGATTTGTGGATGCACTGGAAAGATACTTGAAATATTAAGTTTTCAGCATCTGAGTTTGCAAGTCCATGCTGGATGTGCTTTCCAATAACAGTTCCCTTTTAACCGCCTTTGGTTGGAATCATCTTTACATATGCCGTTTGATAATGCATTGGATATGTTGACTTTATTTGTCAATAAGTGTCCTGACAAGTATTAAGAATGAGTTTTAATTGCTTTAATGTTTGATATTTTGAGATACACACTGTGCTTTTAGGCGTGCATGAATTTTGTGAAAGTTTATGAAGTATGACGGGTTTTCTGGCACTAAGAACAAGATCTTAATGCAAAGAAGAGTAAACACATTGTTAAAACAGAATTTAATAGCCTTGCTTAGGCTATTGGCAAGTTCTGAGAATTTTTTGCTTTGGGGGTTCTCTTTCCGTTTGCTTTTTAATGAGGACTTGCTATTGAGCTACTAATTAATTGTTTGTTTTCTTTTTTTTTTTCATCCCTTTTTCTCCATAGGAGGTTGCCAGGCTTCAGTCTCAGAAGTAACAGATACAATTAATAAGGCTCACGCACATGCATTAATCAGGCCAAAGTTCTGCCATCTGTCTGTTGCTGTTTGCCCTCTTCCGATACCATTGCCATTTCCTTCAATCTTTAGTAATTTGGTGGGCCAACATGGTGAGCTCTTAAGTAGTCCAATTCTAGGTTCCTCATCAAGGGGATCACTTGATGTCCATTCCATACCTATGGCTGCTCGACTACGATCAAGCAGTGCTATCTTACCATTTCTGGAGAACAGACTGTTAAATCTTCGTAGATATGGCATTGAGCGAGGAGCACCTGGGACTGAGACACTTAGAAGTTGGGGCTTTGCGAAAGATGAATTAGAAGACATTGAAGAAAACCTATATAAAATGGTCGCCAAACTTGATGATCGTAATCAGGCTTCTTCAGACTCTGAATAAATTATATCAAAGTTGTAAACTATTCGCTCAATATCCTTTCCCCAAAAAGCTGAGAATTTCTTTTGTACCCATTTCATTTTTAAGTTCTAAATTGTAAAGTGAATAACTGTTTGAAATTTGGATCAAATGGCTATATACATGCAGGAAAAGAAATTTAATGGTCACTTGGCTTTCTATTACACACACGAGGCACATCTAATTCTATTTTTCTTAAAGGTATCACTAGCTTTAAAAAAAAAAGACGGGAAAAGATTGTTGATGCAACTTTTGAGTTTCTTGAGGATCGGTATTGTAACTGAAACAAAAGTTGTGCATCAAGCTGAGGATCTTGGATCTTTTGTAGGTGGTTGAATTTGTAAAGGTTTGCCATCAATGGTGCCAAGTAGCCAGTCATCAGTAACACTAGTTGGAAGCTGATTAAACCCAGAAGTAGCAGCAAGTGTACCTCCATTTACACTCCTCAAACTCTGAGACTCTTGTAGTTCTGGCTGCTGATGAAGTATCTGATATTCTGGTTGTTTTTCTAGTAGTGACTTCGCTTGCTGTTGTAATGGGAAAAACTGCAGCTCTTGTTGCTGTGGTGGTTGTGACGGGAAAAACTGCAGCTCTTGTTGCTGTGTCTGTTGTGACGGGAAAAACTGCAGCTCTTGCTGCTGTGGTTGTTGTGACGGGAAAAACTGCAGCTCTTGCTGCTGCTGCTGTAGTGGAAATAGTTGTCTCTCAGGTGTTGTAAACAAGCCAACTTGTTCTTTCATAGCATTCAATTCCTGAGCATCAAACAACTCTTTTTGCTGCTGCTGTTGCTGTGGTAGAAATTGTTGTTCATGTGTAGTAAACAAGCCAAGTTGTTCTCTTATAGCATTCAATGTTTGATCCTCTGACAACATTTGCTGCTGCTGCTTTTGCTGTAGTGGAAATAGGTGTCCCTCAGTTCTAGTAAACAAACCGACTTGTTCTCTTGTAGCATTCAATTCCTGAGCATCAAACAACTCTTGTTGCTGCTGCTGTTGCTGTGGTAGAAATTGTTGCTCATGTGTAGTAAACAAGCCAAGTTGTTCTCCTATAGCATTCAATGTCTGATACTCTGACAACATTTGCTGCTGCTGCTGCTGTAGTGCAAATAGGTGTCCCTCAGTTCCCTCAGTTGTAGTAAACAACCCGACTTGTTCTCTTATAGCATTCAATTCCTGAGCATCAAACAACTCTTGTTGCTGTGGTGGAAATTGTTCATGTGTAGTAAACAAGCCAACCTGTTCTCTTATAGCATTCATTGTCTGAGCCTCTGGCAACATTTGCTGCAGCTGCTGTGGTGTCATATAACTATTCTGCGGCAAATTAGGTTGCAGAGTAGACAATTCTTGCCTGGCAATTTGAAGCTCCTTTTGCAGTTGCTCTAATCGTTGTTCATGAAGTAAAATTTGACCTGCACAACCATAAACTGGATCACGAAGGTACTCTGCAGCTTCATAAGCAAGCAAATCAATTGCAGAATCTCTTTGATCAGGATTAATTTTGCGTAGAAGATTCCCAATATTGCTTGCGCCAAATACTTTGTTTATATCCAAGAACTTTTTAAGCGCATGCGGTGGAAAATGCGGTGCAAATATACAATTTGCAGTGCATTTTCGTTTTTGATGCATGCAATGAGCACATGGTGAGCGATTTGGTTCTGACATTTTTCTTTACGGAGTACTAAAAAGAGAGAAAATAAATGAATAAACAGAAACTATATTCTAATACAATTAAGAAAATCAAGAATCCAAGAAAAAAGATTAAAGAAAATGAACCAAGAAAAATCAAGAATCAAGAAATAAAGAAAGAGAAAAAAATTAAAGAAAATGAACCCAAGAAAATCAAGAATCATCTTCTAAGCCTGCAAGAATTGACTCAAAAATGTAGATATAAAATGACAGTAATTGAATGGGTACCAGGTGCAAAATTTTTGCTGAAAGAAGTGAACTAAGTGATTAAAAATGAAGATAACTCTAAACCTGACGAAATGCAAGAAACTAGTATATATTATATATCACAATGCTTCAAAAATTTAAACTTTAATCAAAGAAATGAGAGCAAACTCTATATTCAGAGTCCAAAAGGAGCAAGAATGTAAAGAAAAGAAAAGAAGTGATTAAAAATGAAGATGGCTCTAAATTGAAATTCAAGAAACTATGGTTTACTAGTATCTATATGATTCAAATGATGCTTCAGAAATCAAAGAAATGAGAGTAATGTTTATATTCAGAGTCTGAAAGGAGCAAGAATGTACACAAAAGAAAAGAAGGTGCATTGAAATCAGACCTTCAGGTCAATTAATTTTGATGTTGCTTAATAACCAAGAAAACATGAAACCCTTCTGCACCAGAGCAATCTATCTCACTTTGATGTCAATTAAAGCACACCTGAAAACAGAAAAAGAGAATGACACTGTTTCTTTGCAATCATAACTAAAAGAGGTGATTTTTTACTAATTTTACCTCATTTTTGTTTTTCTTTTGTAGATTCTGAAAGCTGATATGTGTACTCTAAATGGGTGCATGTAAAGACCCACTGAACTTTTATAAACGTTAGATGAAAATTACATTTATCTTTCAAAATTTCGAGCATAATTACATTTGCATCCTTATTTGAAAATAAAACACTTTAGTTCTTCTACGAAACACCTTAAATTCTTCATTAAATTTCATATCAAAATAAATATTTGAATTCTTCTATTATATGATTATAGACTAGTTTAATTTTTTACTTTTAATAAAATAAAATAAAATATTTTTTTTTATTTTTTACTTATTACAAATTTTAAATTGCAATACTAATTAAATTTTCAACACTTATATCTTCATTAATATATTAAATTACAAATCAAGTAATAATCTTGGCAAATTCATAAATTTCATTTTATATTCATTTAATCTTAATTCTATTAAATTTATATTTCTTTTCAATCAGCCAACATACTAAGTTTTGATTTGGCACCCGTGTGGATTAACTCATACTACTCCAGTTTTCAAATTAGTAGAATTTAACTGAATTTTCAACAAGTATATCAAATTGCAAAAACTTTAAAAAAACATTTGTTATAATATATATATATATGATTAAATTATAAAAAAAATTATTAAAAATGTGTATTATTTTTACAATTAACTCATTAAAATTCAACTATTAAATTTTAAAAAATGGTTACATATATCTAATATATTTTTTCAAGCTAAATTACACTTCTAAAAGTTATTTAATTATGATGATGTTGGAATCAATTCAACAATTTGGAAATTTCTCAAAAATGAATATAGAAATGCTTTTTTTTTTTTTTTTTTTTTTTTTTTTTTTTTTTTTTTTTGTGGGTCTATATGTGGGGTTATATTTATATACATGTTACATTTTAATTGCGCTGCAAACAGAAATTTCGAGACAAATTATTGAGAAAGTTGAAATTGGGCATGTTTGGTTCTATAGACACCCATAAGTTTTAAGCCCAAGTATAAAGTATCTGATATATTTGTAGTATTGTTGTATTGCAGCATCATATGCTCCATACAGGCATTAAACAAAAGAAATTCTTAGATATGCACTAATAAATAAATAAATAAATAATATTTTCAATTACTTTGATAATTGAAATATTAAATAATTAATATATATCCCAATAATTTAATAACTTAATACTTTTTAAATATTTTAAATTGATATATATATTTTTGTAAATCACAAATATTTAAAATCACATTATTCTAATTAATTCAATTCAATACGAGAAGAATCATAAAACTATAAAAAATTCTTAACAATTAATTCAACATAATTTATACATTAATCTTAAATTTAAAATTTCAATTATACAAGAACAGCTTTATGCAAGTGCATCTAATTTGAATTTTTTTTATTAATTTTTAATTGGAACAAGAAAATAAATAAAAAAACAATTAAACTCTTAATCTATTAATATTTTGAGTAACTATTTATGACTTAGTTATTCAAGCTCGGGATCTAATTTGACTTGAGGTAATTTCAATTTGGGCACACCTTTGGACAAGACTAAACCTTAAGCTTTGTTTTTGAATGAAGTCATAGCTACTAGTATTTATATATATATATATATATATATATATATATATGTACTCTCTTTCCTTTAACTGCCTATTTAATAAAGTCCTCTACGTATACAATTTATTTATAGTATTTTTTATTCTAATTACGAGGATTAAATAAAATAACTATACATTAATATTATAAAAATAAAACTTCAAGTGCACACAAGTCACCATGTGACCCACCTCCT
>CATIWO010094487.1:0-27225 GCA_949673435.1 Macaranga tanarius | reverse complement strand
TTATCTTTTATTTATTTTCTGCATGTACATGGGTTGTAATTCATTTCTCCTCCCTCCTTTCTTTATGTGTTTTTATTTTTGGTTGTTTTGATCATTATTTTTGATATTTATTGTGAATTGTGATTATGTATGTGAATGCATAGATCAATACCCACAATTGCATGAAAATGGACTAGTAATCAAACTCGGGCTAAAATATAAAATTTAAAAATTGATTGAGGCCCATTCACATATAATTAAGAAATAATTAAATAATTAAAAATAATAAAATATAAAACACAAACGGAGGCCGATCGCAAGGTCGGGTGGGCCGCTAAAAGTCCATACCCAGTTTCCGAACCCAATCTCTGAGGACGGCTGCTGGGTATCTTCCGTGGAATCTAGTTGCTGTAAAAGTGTCTCGGGTTTCATCCGGGTGGCGACTCCCAACTCCGACTAAAGCCTGTAAAAAAGGCCCAAAGTTGTATTCCTAGTGGGCCCTGAGCCCGCACAGTGCCGTGGTCGCCGGACACTTGGGCGCGCGCTGAAATCCACCGCCTACAGTATCTAAATTAATTAATTAATTAATTAATTACCGAAGAATTTGAGTGAAAATTCTAAAGAGAGTTGAGAGAGAATTAGGTGATTTTAGAGTAATTGACTATCAACAAAATAATTAAACAGATGAGAAGGTATGTTGGTTATATGAATATAATTTAATTAAATAAGAAATCCAAAAACTCTAGGATTTTAGTAGTATTGATTTTTATTTTTAATTTTCATTGTTTTATTTTTATTTTTATTTTTATTTTCAATTCTTAGTCGTTTATATCATTAACTTTTAAATAATTGAATTGTATTAATAGCTAATACTTTATTTACAAAGATTCTTGTAGAAACAATATTCATTTAAAGACCATTTGAAGGGGCACAATATTTTTTTTTTTTTACTCGTGCTTGTTTTGCTAGTGGAAATTTGCACTTCAATTTTTTTTTTTTTGAATTTAGTAATTAATATTTACTTATTTTAATAGGTTTAATTTATTGAAATTTGTGTGACCAAACTAATTTTATTATTTTAAGAAGCTTATAACTTAATAGAGTTGTACCTATAAAACTTAGTTCAACTTAACTTTTTTTATTTGTAGTGGAATAAAAATAATATTTGTATTTTATTACCATAATAAATAAATAAATAATAGAAATCTTATTTATCAATTGACACCACTTAAACCATAAATTGTGCATGCCCATAATTTGTGCAGAGGCAAACACACAAGCAACGAATAAGAGCGAGTCAACAGGGATTCAAAAATGCCCCCCATTCCAAGTTTCCTCTTCATCAGTCTCAAAGGTAGTAGCAATTTCAAGGTTTCAAGTTTCCTTTTGATTGGCTTTGTAACTTGCAAGTATGTATATTATTTATCTTTAAAATAAACAAAATAATGTTCAAAAACAATAAACAAATAAGAGCTGCACTCTTCTTTGTTGCATAACCCCAAAAGCACTTGAAGAATAGAGTTACCAGCCTGTCTAAAAAAAAAAAAGTCCACAACCATCTTACAAAGATTTCTGTTCTGCATACACTTTCAATCAAGAAAACCTTCCTCACCATCTCCATTACCAACCACAGAGCAGTGTTCAACAATGAGCCAGAACTAAGGATTCAAGGTTGGCAGGGATATCTGCAGAAAAAACAAATGACTACAAATAAAGGCGTCCAGTCTATTGCCAGGCGATTCAAGAGCAAACCAGATGCAACTCCCGAGATGATACAAAGTCCTCTCATACGAGGAAAATTACAAAAAGAAACCTTGATTTACCTAGCTTTGAGCTATCTGATGTTTCAATGCCTGAAACAACTTAATTTTTGATTCACAAATATGAAGAAACTCGGACAGTACTGCAGAATTTCCTGCCACTATCTTCCTTGCAACCTCAGTAGGGCTCCAGGACTTCACTGATTGGGAGATCCGACCACCGAGTTCCACCTCATCCACAGAGGAGATGAAGTTTTCCACAATCTGAAAAACCTGCCCAGGCCCTTCATCCTGGCTCTTTTTCCCAAGAGGGGAAAGTAATATTTCAATAACCTCATCCTCTGGTCTGTGAATCTGTTCTTTTATCCACCTTGCAACATTTTCAACAATACCACAAGAACAATCAATTGAATCTCGAACTGAAGTAGATGGTACAGAGGTAGACTGCTCCACAGGCGAACCTTTCTTCTTTTTCTTTCCAGATGGAAGTGATGATCTGACACAAGACTGGAGTACAAGGCCCTGCCAAGCCAATGGCTCTGTAATCAATTGCACTAATGGCAGAAGATCACCCCTTGGTGTACAAGTAAGAGACCCCATCGTTTTGGCCTTCTCTGATATACAGTCCTCCAGCAAAGCATCCACAATGTGCCAAATACCATGTTCTCCCCCAGGATTTGAGAGCTCATGGGAGTTTAAGTTCCAGGCATTCAAAAATACAGCAAAGTTAAGCCAGTCAATCACATCTGGACCAAAAACCTGTGTCAAGAGCAAGCGTTAATTCATATAAAACGGTATATAGTTAAGGTTTTGTTCATAAAATGACCTAGCAAGCTAGTATTCACCAGAGTAGCACCAGTGGAGAAATGCACAAGTTCACATACGAGGCATAAGCAAAATGAGAGATGTTCTTTGTCAATAACAGCAAGCTAGCATTGCATTCACCATTTATCTGAACACTGAATAGTACCAGCGGAGAAATGCACATATTGACATACAAGGCATAAGCAAATTAAGAACATCTCTGCCAATGCCTATGCGGCAGAGTTTATGTACCAGGTAGAAGTATTTGTCTACAAGCTATTCATTTAAACCCAATTACTAGGATAATGCAGCAAAATAACAGATGTACTTGTGGTCCCAGGGTCTTTTTTGGTTAAAACTATATATAAAACTATGAATAAGGTTAAAACTTTTTTGGACAAAAACGTACATGTATTTTCTATATATTGATAAAAATAGCCTTACTTTGTTTGTTAAAAGTCTTGAAACTGATATAAGATAGTTTGAGTTTGCATTTTAAAATTTTAGATGTTATATTTAAAATTTAGATAGATTTCAACAAAAAGAAAATAATTATTACCATATTTATCATCAAATTCAAATAAAATACATAAATATTAAATAATTATAAAATCCATACATACTACTTGCATAAATACATAAATATATACATGTATTTAATATATTTAAATGCCTAAATACATAAAAATTACTGAATTCTTTCTTAAATATATATAAATACATTAATATATAAATGAATCTTACTTGCAAGGAATATATATGTATTTAATATATTTAAATGCATAAATACGTAAATATATTTAGGAATCTCTTATTGGCCTAAAGAGAATATATATCAGTTCAAAAAAACAAAGAACATATACGGTGCAAAAATGCACGTAATAAAATGGACAACTTGGTCATACCACAGAAGATTTTACGCCACTAGAAACTCTTATAACCACTTCTATTGCAGCAGTTAACGAATATCCCAACATCTTTGCGAAACACTCAAGCAAAAACTTTAACTCTGAGGAGATTTTGGGAAGAGAAATAGACCCATTGACCTCAGAATTCTCCTTAAGTGACACTGAAGCACTTTGAATAGACAGATAGATCATCCGAGGGAGAAGGGACTTCCTTTCAATAACACTTCTTGCAGTCTCCTCCCTTTCTTTGGTCTACATTTTGGTCAATGATAAAAGGAAAATAGAAAATACAGGCATTAGAACAAGAAGAAAAAAACCCTACTAAAGTTGTGCTAAAACCTACATTATATGCTGAAATATATAAATTGAGAGGTGTTCCATACCAAGTTCTCTTTCGGGCAATAAGAGATTCCTTCAAAAGGACCTGGAATAGAGAGACACAACTATTAAAGTAGAAGAGAACAACATGCATTAACAGGAAATGAGAGAACAACAACAAAAAGCCCCAACCATTAGAACTCCAATGCTGTCAAACATAATCATGCATTATTAAACGATGAATTAAGACGAGATGAAATTGGAACATTATAAAACTGTAAAAGCTCATAAATGATGAACTGCAATTTGTCTTTAGAAATATAATAAGAGTGCCTGGTGTAATTGTTGAGGATGAGCCAATACTTATTGCACCACCACCAACTCCACACATAAAAAAATGTAGTTACATCAATGTGTTTGCTAAAAGATGTTCCTTCAAGGACATTAGATAAAAAAAAATTGGAACAGGATGTAAGAAACAATTAAAATTTATAACAAGAAGCAAATGATAACTAGTTCAATGGCGAAGAAAATTTATATTACAGAGTACAGGAATGTAGAAGATAGCCCAAAAGATTTCCCTCATCAATTAATGTATTTGAAATGCATTTGAAATGAGATACATAAGATGCTAACCTAAAAGGTAATTTTTCTCTGGAATTGGTGTCCACCAAGGCCGTGACTGAAAATCTTCATTAAAGGTCAGTGTTTTGGATCTGATCTCATTAGAAAGCTCAACAAAGTGAATCCCACAATTCAAGCTTTCAAGAACACCCTAAATAAAATAATAATAAAAAAAAATTATCTGTTATCAAACACAAAAAGGCATAGGCATCTATTGCTAAAAGGATTGAGCAAAAAAAAACACCTCCTCTTCTTCAATATTATCAGCTTTCTGCTTCAGCTGTAGAATTGATGTTTCAACCCTTGCAACTAAATACTGATTAGATCGTTGCAACCGTTCCTTAAACTGAACAAACTCAATTACCTGTATAGAGCACAATTTCCATGGTTGCAGTTATAAGCATCATAATCTGTATGCATACTATATTGCTCTTGATCTCATGAGATATATCCACTCAAATAGTGAGAGACAAATACACCACTTTGGGAGAACAAAAAAACGAAGATGGAGAACTGTCAAAACCAGTAATTAGAATTGTATTCATGAAAAAGTTATATTAACAAGGATCATGCCTTAATAGTTATTTGTAGCAAGTCTAAACTGAGCACAAATACAAATACCCGTGCGAATATCAAGCATTTAGAAACATTACACAGACCTTTGAGTAATTCCTATGCCGATATGCAAGAAATGTGAGGTCTGCAGATTCCCTGAAGTGGTCATCCATAAACCTGATGTAATCTTTTAGTAGAATACTTGAATCGCCCCAAAGAGGAGATAGCAACATATAGGGCAAAATGTGATGTGAAATTGTTTCCATCAATATATTCTTCACATCCAGAGATTTATACCTAAACATAAGAGAAATTCAAAGAACTGCCTTAGATCAAGCTGAAATTTAGTTGTTACACAGAGGATTCAGTAAGGCATTATTTAATCGATCAATGATATAAATGTATTAACATAGCTATTTACCATTCATAAGCTAATGAAACAGCACCCAAATGTGAATACATGTGCACCAATAAAATCTTGTGTTGCCACAAGTACCTGCCAAAATATGACCATATAAACAAAATTAGTTTCAAAAATTTTATACTTCTCCCTGCAAAGCTTTTAACATGCTATGATTTCATTTAGTTCAAGATATAACTCTCATATTTGGAGACCATTCAAATGACAAAAATTCAATTCTCATGGCATTTTAGATAACTGATCATTACATCAAAACAACTGTAATTTTGCTTTCATTTCATCTGGCTTACTGGTAAAGGAGCCCTTTTATATACAACCAGAGAACAACAAACAATCAGAGAGCTCTGCTGCAAAGGGATTGCTTTCAATGTTTGCACAAGTCTACAAGTGTTTTGCTCGTGAGCCAAAAAAAATCCAGCAAGTTTATTATGTTTAGTCCTATTTAGTTTAACTAAAATGGTTATTTCAGTTAAGCTTAACCATTCAAGATTTTTTCAGTTCCAATGTTGTTCCATTAAGTGTACTAGTGTTGGTGATAATGTGTTAGCTATTTCTTTGAGGGAATAATTTCCACGTACTGCTACAGACATGAGAGTTAGAAAGACTTTAGTTTAGCTGATGGGAGATAACTGATAGCTGTTTGACTCCCAACAGCTAACTTACCTGTCTCAAAATCAACAGCTTTTAGTTAATACAATTCCCAAAAGCTGCTGATTATCAGTTTCATTTTGGACCTTTCTCCTATCAGAATTTATTGTTTATTTAACTATATTATCATTATTTAAAATAGTTAATAATAAAATAATTTTTAAAATTAATTATTATTTTAAAATTATAGTTAACACCTGCATAATTATGATACTCATATGACTTAAGTGCCAAACAATCTTGAGCTTTACACTTGCTAAATTCTAATAATTTTCAATTTCAATGGCAGATCATATGGCAAAATCAACTTCTAAGTTGTGGTGGTTTTTCGCTAAGTTGATACTGGAATTGATTTTAACAATCAAACAAAGAATTAATTATTCAGCCACAACATAACTATCTCACCATAATATTTTAATTTTAGCAACAGCCGACCTTTTGGTAAAACACTAGATTAGGGAGGAGGGCTGTTGTTATGAGTCAGCCAATCGAATTGATTAAAATCAACTTAAATGGAAACTCATAAAAAGAAACCGCTATGAATTTGAATGTAACTAACTTTTCCATATGCTCAAGTTGAAGAAAATGCCATAGTATATTAGTAAAATTGAAAAACAAAGTAATAGAACTTGATATATTTGGGAAAAAAAAAATCAACTTTTCCATATGAACGTGATTTAAACTCCAATGCTTGAATTTTTTTTTAATAATATAAACAATAAAGTTACGATATTATTTATAAGGCTTAATGGTCTAAAAAATCCAAACCCTTTCGACTTGTTGCATGTTAAGCCCGCTTTTAAAAATTTGGCAAAATGTTATGGTTATTGGAAAAGAATATGGTCGATAAGAGGAAGTAGCAGATTTTAGTAGTGACAATAGCAGATTTTTAGCAGTATTTTTCCTTACTGAGTCCTAGTTATTAGCAGAGTCAAATTAGAATAAGTTACAATCCAAATAGGCATGAGTTATAAGCTTCCTATAGTACTTTTATTTTCTTAAATTGGTTATAAGTCTTAATTAGGGAGTCAATGTCCTGAGATTTTAGGATTCTTGTACTCAGACCCTTCATTGTATAAAGGGTAATCAATATTGAATAAGGGAAACTAGATTTAAGGATTTAATTCTAAATTTGGAATTCAAGATTTACTTGTAAGTTTTTGTTAGGACATTTCCATGTTGTAATATTATTTAGGGTAGATAGGTATATTTAAAACCATTCATCAATCCTAGTCCTAATAAACAAACGTACATACATTATCTATATCTATATATATATATATATATAGGTTTAGGAATGTTTACTTATTTGCTCTCTATATAAAAGTTGTAGCCTCCAAAGCATATGTAGTCTTAGAATTAATAAAATTGTTTTGGTTTGAGAATTTAGGTTCTACATTAATAGGCCCCAAGATTGGAATCTGAATAAACACTTAGAGCCTCTTTGTCTTATTATAAATAGGTATGATATAGAAAACAAACACAATTAATTCACTTTCCAATTATTCCAGACACTACATCAATTGACCTCTATCAGTTTTAAACTCGTGATTATAGCACATCATTTCTTCCAAAAAGGGAATCCACAAAAAACCAATAATTTCGGGGAGATGGTATATTATCTAGCATCCACTCAATAGCAAACAGCCAACAAAACAAAATACATATCCCACAAGAAAAGGACCATAACAAAGATTTAAAACAGCTGTGTGCACAGGTGACATTTCCATGGGTCTGTTTGAAAGCAAAAAAAAAATTCCGGGCCATTTTTTTGATTAAAAAAAAACAACAGAATTCTAAAAGCAGGTAGAGGAAAGCAGAAATATTTTTCAATTTATATTTTCAAAAAGCACTTCTCCAAATAGCAATAGCAAACAATCCTATATCAATATTGGAGTAGCAAAAGTGAAGAAACACATTTTCACTCACCGTCGGATAGTCAGACCAAACTCCAAAACCATAATTGCCTCAATGAAGTAGCCTAGATGTCTTGTCCGCCAGAATAACTACAGAGGAAGAGTAATTAAAAAACAAATACAAGGAGTAAAATTAATATTTTCTGAAGAGATGGTGATACAATTGCCACTAGAATAAATAAAATTTTAATAAATTTCAGAATAAAGTCATTTAACAAATTTCAGAACAATGTCGAACAATACAAATGGCCATTCAGGATGTGGTACAAGCTAGTTAAGCACTACAACGTATACCTATAACTTAATGACAATATCAATTATACCCTGACATAGTTTTCTCCATCACGTTCATTTTTGTTTAATTCAATATTTCAGTTCTAAAATTTAATGCTGCATTAGCCATCTTAGTGATATACAGATTATATGCTATTGAAACAGATTTGAGCTACCAACATTTTATTACAATGTGTGGGTTGATAGGAAACAAAAAAAAATCATCTAGTCAGGAAATAAATGAGAAATGCCTGTCAACATTAAAAGAAAATAACCGTAACAGATATGATGCAGAACATGAGAGAGGAATTCGAGGATTTTTTAGGGCATTACATCGTCTTCACAGCATAGCTGTTATCATTTGATATTTGAAAATGCAGTTTCTCAACCTTGACCTATGAACATACTTTGTGAACATATGTCGTGATGCACGGTTACAAACTCCATCATACAAGACAGAAAGATGCATACAGTTCTCAATCTCACAAAGGTTTGAATTTTATACAAGCTAATCACAAGAAAACAAAATCATGTCAATGGAACAAGAGAGTCTAATTCTTTTAATTGTTGCCTAAAATGAAAAATTAATAGGTACATCCTAAAATTTATCACCGCAGGTACCAAGTAGCATCATACCTAATATCCATTAGTAAAATGTTCTAAAGAGGAACATGTCATTGACAGGGACTTGCCCGACGAGACAGTCCCAATAAGGCAGCCCAAAAGCCCTATACAATCTATGAGCTACTTTTTCAAGATGTTTATCATTATTATTCAAACCACAAACACCAATGAAATCGAACCTTCATCCACTGCACCAATTGATATACCTGAACTAACACATTGGATGCCATAGATAGCAGCTCTTCTCCATGCATACTCTCTTGTGGATCCAGGTCCTTTGAAAGGGAAAGGCTTTTCCAATACATTTCCAACATTTGTCCAACAAAGCCCTCAAGTTCTGAGTAAGAACATAAAATCAATCACATACACAATTCAAAAAGGCTATTCAATAATTACAACCAAGCGATGCTATGTGCATAATTAACTACACAGCTATAACAAACCCCTCAAGTTCTGAGTAAGAACATAAATCAATCACAAACAATTCAAAAAGGCTATTCAATAATTACAACCAAGCGATGCTATGTACATAACTAACTACATAGCTATAACTGAACTAAATAAAGATTCAGAAGATGATGAGGATGAGGATGGTACATGATGATGAATTCTGACTCAATAACAACAGAAGATTTAATAAAAAGCAGATGGGCATTCATGGTGGTATACACACTCTTGTAGCTTTATTTGGCATTTAAAATTTAATGCAACAAACTCAGGAATGCTATAGGTAAGAACCATTTATGAGAATGCTTTATATGTGTCACGCCATAAAAATGAGCTAGCACCTGCAGGCATGCATGCAAAACTAAAAGAGAAACGCACCAACAACAGGAAGATTGTACATGTTTCCTATCAACTGCTGTATTTTGAATACTGTTATTGACAGCCCAAGAACTTTAGTTGGGCTTGTTGTGAGAGATTTAGAACCTTTCACTAACTTCTCCACTAATTCAATCTTTTTCTCTGGAGTTAAAACTTGAAGAAATGCCTCAACATCAGAAGTGAAGCAGGCTAAATGACCAAACCTGCATTCAGAAAGTACAACAAAATGCATTACAAAAAATCGTAGGATAACATTTAGTAGTTTTGCTTTAGCGCGAAACAAATGTGAATAAACAAAAAGTTGATGGTCAAAAAATTTAAAACTGACATTCACATCAAGCAGAAGAACAATTGCTCAATTGATAAAAGATACTGTGTGAACATAATGTAATTCCACTAATCTATAATCTATATCTATAGCCTATAATATATACAGACACACACATAGAGAGGGTGACAAGCAAATTTACTAAAACATCTTCACTTATTTAAATTTAATGTATAATTCCTATTTCAACTATATAAACTTAAATTTAGTAGTATAGTTTTAGAAATTTATTACTAACAAAAATTTAAGTATAGCTTAATTTAAAGCATAAGTCCTATTCCTATTTCAATCAGGTTAAGTTTTACTTTAACTAATATAAACTAAATTACATAATATATTTTTCCTACCGGTCAGTTTAAAGAAAGTTCCCCACCTATCTTATTCCCTCTCTCAAAAATTAATTAATTAAAATTTTATTTTTAGTTTAATTTAGAGTTCCTATTTCTATTAGGTTTCGTCTTCACTTATTATTGAATAAGAATTGGATATTTTAGTCATTTAATAATAAAAATATAATGAATTAAAAAGTGAATTCTAATTTAAAGCAGAATTTCCATTGTAATTATGTTAACTTATGGTTTATCTAATATGACCAAATTAAATAATAAAGTATTTAAAACTTTATTAAATTTAAATATAAAAGAATTAAAATTAAATTTATTTATTTACTATTATCTTATAACTGATTATTATCATGATTTTTTTACAAAATATTTCATAAAAGTTTTATAGAGTAGAGAAACACATTAAACATCTTTAATCATTATTGAATAAGAATTGGATATTTCAGTCATTTACAAATAAAAAATAATTAATTAAAAGTGTAATTCTAATTTAATTTAATTTATAATTCCTTTTTTAATTGCTCAAGTGATGTATAATTGCTCAAGCAGAAAATTTACTAAAATTCTAAGAAATCATAACTCTGTTAAGGTTGTAATATTGGGTTGCTTTATGGACAAAATTGTAATTTTATTATTTTTAGAAGTTTTATTTAAGTACAACCACAAAAAAAAAAGAATTGAAATTAAATTAATTCATTTTATTTGTTTAATGATCATCTGGAATTATAGTTTTACAAAATGGAGCACAACTTTTTCTGGAAGTACTATTTAAATTATATAAACAAAACAGTACTTTTATTGTTTTTATATGTGTTATTAAAGTTTAATACCAAAAATTAAAATAAAATTTTATATTATCTAATTATTAACTAAAATCATAATTTTTTTAAAAAAACTTGTGCACAGAAATTTCTTATAGAGGAGAGAATGTTAAAGTTAAAAAATGCTGAAAAGGTAAATAATAATTCCTCAAATTGAAAATTTTTTTAATTTTTTATTATCTTAGCATTAATTATTATTATTATAATTTTTTAAAAGAAACATTGCATAAAAATTATTTTTGGAATAGAAAAACAATCTAACATTAAAAAAAAAAAATGAAGTGATTTATAATTGATCAAAGTAGAAAGTTCATTAAAATTATAATACATTATAATTTTATCAAGGTTATAATATTGGATTTCTATATGAACAAAATAGTATTTTTATTGTTCTTAAAAATTTTTAAGAAAAATAATTAAGATTAAATTAACTAAAACTTTTATTAGTTCCATAGAATTTTTTTTTAGTAGTATTTATGTTATATAGAAAAGATAATACTTTTATCATTTCTAGATGTTTTATTATAGTTTAATAAGAAATTAATTAAAACTTTTATCTAATTATTAACTTCAATCATAAATATTTTCAGAAAAAGACTGCATACACATACATGCTAATATTAGTCATTTATAGATAATATTATTTATTAATTAGAAGTATTTTTAAAAAATAATTTTTTTTGAAAAGAAAAAAATAAATTATTTTAAAATAGACATTATAGGCAAAGTATATTATCTTTTAAAATAAGAGTTTTGATACTTTTTTTTATGTTACTTTTAAAAATATTCAATTTTTTAATAAAAATAAAAGTTCAGATTAGAAATTTATTTAATTAAAAAAAAGAAAAAACAAACTAAAGGTTAATAGTTATTTGACGCTACAAATATATAAAGAAAAAAAATGTAATTAAAAAAAAAGTGAAATAAATTTATTTTACCAATATAATAAGTTATCTGAATTATAATATATATATATATATATATATATATATATAATAATATACTCTAGTAATATTTATTTTCTATGTACTATCACAAGTCTAATAATTTTTATTCACATGCCAAGCATGTGGTTAAATGATAGCATAATAAAAATCTATGAAGAAAAAATTATTATGTACCTGTAAAAATATTGCATTAGAGCCTCCATTATCTCATCATCATTGGCCTTTCCAAACAGGTGTCGCCTCCTTTCAATTTCAAGAACTGCCAAGTACGGACATCTGATAAAACCATTATTTGCATCCACCAATAACTTCTCCACAAAGGCTGATGCATCTGATAAACGAGAATCGAACTGCATAGCCAAATTACATTTATCAAGCTCTGAATCAAAGATAATATTACAGGATAGGGGAAACAAAATGATGACGATCAAATTCAACAGCTTTGAACATGCACCACTTCATCTGCCAATTGAGAGACTTTGCAGTCTACAAATTTAGGGGGATGAATTGGATCACTTTTTGCTCCATCACTCCAGCTGCTGTCATCCTCCAGCAAACAGCCTAGATAATGCAGGAAACACTCCCAATCATCAGGGCTGCCAGATAAATGAAACAACATTAACAAGTAGAAAATATGTGCAAAACTAAAATTCTTGGAAAAAAGAAAATCCTGGGGCTCTACGGGTTATAATCATTTGAACTACAAAATTTAAGTTTGAGACTTAACTCAATCATTAAGGCAATTTGGCTGCGCCCTACCCACCAGGTACCTTCCCCTACCCTACCCTACCCTAATGGTCATGTAATACATGGCACTTTCATAAATGGGGAGAGGGCAATGGTATTGATGTACTTTACTTGAATGCAACCAGAATACCCATGTATGTATTATGTTTTTACAGGTAAATATATTAATTTCTAAATAAATTATTCAATATAATTATCATAAATTTAAATATACAATAAAATACAAAAAAAAAATTAATTTTTAATGCCAATTGTCTGTAGGTGAAATGCCGTATGCCTCCAATGAGGCTCCTCAAGATTTCAAACCCCACCTTGTCCCCTCCCCAACTCAAAAAACAAAAAATTTATAAAAAATAAATTATTGAATATAATTAGTATAATTCTCGGTGGATACATAAGATATTCTTTTAGATATATTATATAAATCCTATATAAAAAAGTTTGTACCTGAACCTCACTGGCTGATCTGACCAGACACAAACCTACCCCAACCTAACCCAAACCTTAATGAAATAAGAGCATCTCAATACCCAACAAATGCCCCAGTCTGACTTATGGCATCCCTAAGTCAATTCTTTATTTCAATCAGTTTCCAGCCAGTGGGACTACTTAATCGTGCAGAGAGGAGAGCAGATCCATTTATCATGAGCAAAAAAGAAAATACAGTAGCAGGAGCATAAATATGAATTTGGCCAAAAAATATTTAAAAAAAAAAAAAATCATATGATTTGCTTTTAAAAGAAATATTCAGTCACATGTTTTGTCAAATCCTACACAGGAATTTTTAAATTTTATTCAAAACCATTGAGTTAATGATACTGTATAATTGTTAGGTGATCCACACAACGTCATGGATAGTAAAAAGCCATTTGATCACAACAGCCACAAATCAATATCCAGTTAACAAGACTAAATTTAAAAGGCTTATCATGATGAGAAAAATATGCTCTCTATTACAGGCTGCAAATTATGGTCTGTTCCTCTACCCAAAATAATTAGCAGTTATCTAGATATAAAATTATTAGAGCCAACCACAAAATATATACAGCTGAGGTGCCTCCAATTGATGATGAAAAATCTCAAAATTGAATTTCGTAAGACTAATTGAACAGCTAATTTCGATGAACATACCATAATTCTAACATCTTTTGATAAATGTTGGCTCCAGCAGCATAGTCGCCTGACTGAGCAAGCAGCCTACCCTGTCAACTTAAAGTCAAAGAGTACAAGTTGATAAGGAAACTAAAAAGTGGCAGAAAGAAACTCCAATGAAATGAAATCACAACCAAAATGACGAGAAAGATTTTAAATTTGAACAATAGGAAAGTCACAACTACGAGAACAAATAATGACAAATTCATTAGATTTCATATAATTCAGGGGAGTCACAACTTCCAGAACCAATAATGACAAATTCATTAGAGCGTTATCTCTCAAAAAGATGCATGGTTTATTATGTAATAAGTGATTAGAGAATTCTGCAACAATGACCTCTTTGCACAATAATATTCCACTTTTGGACTAACATAGTATTCTCTTTGATGTGGACAAGCAAAAACTTAACAGAATCAAAGTTCATAGAATTTAGAATTTTAGTCTAGTATTTTACAATTTCATTATTCACGGGTATTTTTGTAATTTCTGAATCTGCTGGAACAGTAGTTCATAATTATTATTATTATTATTTAGCAACCTTTACGAATTTTAAATAGTTTTAAGGATTTCAAATTTTCAAGCAGACATTTAGGTTGAGTTTGCAAATACATGTGTTCGTTATTTTTTTGTTCGGAGAGGGATTTGAATAATAAAAATCATGGAAGATTAGCTATTTAGAATTGCATGGTTCAATTCAACCCTTGATGTGATTCCTAAAATCTTCTAGTTGTGGCTTTTAGAAACCTTTTATGTTCTTTTCATTATTTTTCCTTTTATTCAGATCTGAAACTCTGCTTTTTACTTCAGATATCAACCTATCAAAACCTTTATTTCCAAACAAATTGTAAAAAGTTTTCCTAACTCTTGTCCTACATTGCTCTTTCAGCCACCATAACATTATGCACAGCAGTTTCGAGGGGGCAGATGCATTAAGGTTAAAAAGGCAACTGAGGCCATAATTATTCAAGGCACAAGGCACAAAAGGATCTTGGAGCCAGGTGGCGCAAGCGCAAAAAGAGAGAGCTTTAATTAAAATTCAAAAATAGTACCTTAGTTGAATTTTAAAGTTTTAATTAAAATTCATAATAAATTTAAGATATAAGTATTGTAATACATAAAGTTAAGCAGACAAAGGAAAATAACATCCAAAAAATCAGTTTAAAGTTAATCTAACCAGTAATAACCAAGATTAAAAACACAAGAACTTCAACTTTTTTAAAATGATAAACATTCTACCTCAGCACTTAAAAAATAGATTAATATATGCAGTATAACTTTTTTTAACTTCCAGGCCTTTTTTGGGCTTTTGCTCATATCAGTTCCTAAAATAACAACTGATAGAGGTAAATTTTGGGCTTGCAGTAGTTTTCCAGCAAACCAGTTGTAAAAGTTAGGAAGGAGGCATGCCCTTGCACCTAGCACAAGGCACACACCTAATGGAAGTCAGTAACCTTTCACCTGTAAGTGCGCTAGAGCCAGCGCCCTAAGTGCCCTGCAATTCAGGTAACAACTATGGGCAGGCTAAAGCTTAAATGTAATAGAATGATTCTTTTATCCAAGTTCTTCCCCAAGGACTTAATTCTGCATTTGAAGAGTTTTATGGCCAAATTTAAACTCATTTCTTGTTTTGGAGAACCTTATCTTGGCCTTTATTCTATCATAATGACAAATAATAATGCCCACCAAGTTATCAAAAGCAAAACCATACTTATTTTATTTACACACTTATATATTCTAATTATTTTCAAATTACAATAAAAAATATATTTTTAACCTTTTAATATTCACATATTTAATTTAAAATTAAAAATATTTTAGTTACACGTATAGACTTGAATATTGTATGTTTCAAAGTAAAATTAAATTATATCTTCATAAATAATTTTTATTAATTATTTAATTGATTTTTATAATTTTATAATTTAAAATGCAAAGTTGATAATATTTTACGAATATAATGAGGTCCTCAAATATTATTAATTTTATTATTTATAATTATAATTTAATAATTACTAATAAATTATAATTATTAGATTATAAATAATTTAAGATGAGATATTATTAGTTTCAACACAAGTAAATGATAAAATAGATTATCAATAAATAATTATTGGGTCGAATGATGGATGACAAAGAGATTTTCTTTTGGACCCATTCTATAAGCTACAGTTCAAAATGCATATTTGGGAATTTAAACACTTTCAACACTAAGGATTTGTTTGATAACACCACTTAATTGTGAAATTTAATATATTCAGCACTTAATTATTTTAAGTTGGTGTGATAACCCAAGATAGGTCCAACTTAAATTATTTAATTAAGTTAAAAAGTACTTAGAATAATAAGTTAAAACTTTTGACTTAAAATATCTACTTAACACATTAAGTCATTAGATTTTAAAATTTTTTTATTAAATTGACTATTGTGTCTTTATTATTTAAAAAATATTACTCACTTGTCAATATCACAAGGTTAAATAAGTAAACTTAATCACTTTTATGATTTTCAGCACTTATAGTTATCAAACATATTTATTTAATTCAGTATTTAAAAAATTCAGTATTTATTATATTCAGCATTCAGCACTTAATTTTCAGTTTTATCAAACATCACCTAAATATCTTTATTTTTATATAAGCAAAATCATAATTAATTTCAAAGAAAAATCACAAAACAAAAATAATTCATCTAAAAGTACAAATAAAAATACACAATCAATTTATATTTAGAACAAATATTAATTTTTGAACAAATACATGTCAATACTTTTTTTTGTTAAATTAGTCTTTTGTAGGTATTTAAACATACAAATCTCAATTAATTTGTTACCTTTAATTAATTTAATTACATATTCAACACAACAATTATTATATATAGTGTGTTGTATTTTTTTTATTTATATGTAGAAATTAATTTATTTTTATCATACATTACACACACACACATATGATACTAAATTTGGTTCTCGGTTCAAAAATTTACAAAAATCCAGAATCGCAACCAAGTATTTATCTAATTTGGTTTTATTAGATTTGATATGGTTCTAATGCTATTCAGTTCAATACATTTGGTTCGCTATTTCTCCATCTCATGCTCAGCCCTAATCACGGTGGATACCACAATGCATCAACTACATGCACAATAAATGCACACTATAATTTTTAGATAATTTCAGCACTAACAACTCTGTTGCCAAACGCTTCATAGCTACTGGCTACAAACCATTAGTATCTAGTTGCCATCAGCTGACTGCCAGCTGGTGGCAGCCAACATGTGACTGCAACCACAAAGCCCTAAAGCTTCAAAAAATACCTGTATGCGTAGCTTATCAACTTCAATCATCAAAAGTGATCCTAATTTCCCAGAGAGAATCTCCAATGCATTGCCATACTTTGCTTGTTGTTCCAATATGGATATATAGACAATAAGAGCTGAATGAGAATACGAGTTGCATTTAGAGAAAAAAAATTTACAAATAACTACAAGGAGTTCCCAATAGATAAAGAAATGAACCTTCAGGTTCATGCAAGCTATGGGAGGCAACATGCTTCTTAAGTAAGCCTTCAGCTAAGAGCAACAGCTTCTCTCCTCCATTACCACAGAATACCTACCAGATGTCAAAACAGCAAATAAGAAATAGAGAAGGAAAAACATACATTCCACCAAAAGAAGGATGACCTCAACAGATTAAACATTTTTCTGCCCACTCAGAAATAAGCATAAAGTATAAGAACTTTTAAAAGAAGGTATGATAACTTCAGCTTTACTTCTGGAAAACAAAGTATATAGCCCCATAATATGTTGGTAGCCTAATGCCACACCAATATCAAAGACTTAAGGATTCGCATTCACAGAAAATAGTTAGAACTGCAAATTATTTCTGAAGGCACAGTAACACTTGGAATGAAAGAACACCAGACTACCTAGACATAATACAACAAGATGACATAATCCAAACCTTTAAATTACTCATGAACTTACCTTGGCAACACCAAGATTTTCTATTGAAAAAATCAGGGAACAAATGAAACATATAAATTTTAAGTATATCATTATTTAGGCTTCTGATGCAAGATGATATGCTCAATTTCCTTATTTTATTTATTTTAAGTTCTTCAGTTTTCTTTATTAACATTTTTTAGGTTACTTTTATTTAAGTTTCTTTTATTAAGTCATTAACATTCAATATTAGGATAAATTTTGCATTAAATCCTTTATTATAGCTAGTATAAAAGGATTGCTAGTAAATAATTTATCAGTGTATTTTGATTCTAAATTTTAATTGAAGAGGTTTTCTTTGAATGCAATTATCTTTTCTTTTCCTCCAACAACCAATCTTATTATATAGTCTAATTGCACAAATCCATTCAGCTGCATCGGCTTCTTACAAAATTCAATTAAAAGTTATAAAAAGAAAAAAAAAATAGGGCAAGAAAAAATGTATTATACAAATCTACCGAACTTTATGTTTTCTACCTGGCAGGCTGGATCTTTTCTAGGTCTCCACATACCAATGATAACTTCATTTTCATTTATCCTTAGCATATACATAAAGAACTTAATTATAAAGGTTCATTATTTTATTTTTTAATTCCTGAAAGAGCAACTTGTCAAATCATTTACGTGACATTTTTCTACTTATCCAGTTAAAGGATAGATTACCACTAAAGCAGAACAAGTTACAAATTCATAATAGGTTCTATGAGAAGATCATATGCACACAGCAAAATATCAGTTACCTTCTATAGATCACCGAAAAGTGAAAGAAAACCGTCCAAATGAATGCTGCAACTACATGTGAAAGGCCTAAAGCACAAAGAATCCTCATGTTTTACAGTGAGGAAAGTAGGAAATGCCCAAACAAGTGTATGGCATATTCATGGCCAAATAAAAACAAACTGAATACCACATGAAACTAAAGAAGACGTAAAAATAAATATCAAGATAGCTAAAACTCATATGACGGCTGAGTAGTGTGTTCAATGACATTATGTAAAAAATCTTTTCACAGAAATCCAGAAAAAAATTAGATGATGTGAAGACACATCAGTGTCATCCACATTGCTGGGCAGATGACTACAGCAAGAAGATTGCCATTTGGCTTTAGCAAAGATACTTAACTGATTGGCGAATGTGTTAAGCAGTTCTTAACTTCTCATAAAGTCAAAGGTCAAATGGGGAACTCAGTTTCAGATCTTACCTAACAGGAAAATGGGGAAGATAACTGGTACTTTAAACTCTTAAATTCCTCGATTCAAGACTCTAAAAGCACCCAAGCATTGAAGTGAAGAAAACATTTATCCACCTAGCCCTCCCAAACTGTTGATAAAAACAGAGCATAATCCACTTGTTTACCTTAACAGAACATAGTCACTTCATTAGCAGCCTCAGCTATGTTAATGCATGCATTATATGCCTCAAAGTCAAAATATTTAGCAGCATCTTGTACTAGTTGGGATTCTGAAGTCTTTATCAAAGACATTGGTTTCATGTACAGAGTACTCATCTTTAAATCCTTTTAACAAAGGGTTTTACAATATTTCAAACCTGAAACTAGATCAGACTGCTGAGATGCTGCAACCATCAACAGATTTGATATTGGCTTTGCAGATGGCAGGTTTTTGGAGCAATCCAAACTGCATATACAATTTTTTTCTCAAATAGTTTTATTTAAAAGATTTTTCTTTTTGTTATCATATTGTACTAATCAAGGAATGCACACAGTTCACACTTGACTTAGAGCAAACTGAAATTTGAAAAATGTTAGGCACGAAACGTACAAAGCCATGAAGCCATTCAATAATTAAATAGCAAGTCACCACAAAGCACATGCAAGTTATCCATCACCCTTACTTAAAAATAACAAAGTGAAATAAAAAGAGGGAGAGAGAGAAAGGAAGAAATGAAAAACAAAACAAAATGTAACTACAGATGCAATAGGTCCTGAACAATAAATGTATTGATCCCACCAGCACTTCCATGTTCTTTTACTTTATACTTGAATTTATGGGTAAGGCAGAAAATAAATATCCTCACAGTCATTCCAGATTTTACAAATAAAGTAAAAATAAAAACCAAGAATGGGAACCCTACTAACAGAACATTACAAAAAATTGAACACGAAAGTCTGATTAAACCTGCAGCTGTATACTGCATACTGCCCAGAGCATAAACCTCTCTTCACCAACAAGCTTGTACATTTTGATAGCTGTCTGCAAAAGAGATAAGATCACATGCAGCAATAAGTATTATACAACCTATATGCAGAATATAAGGAGAACAGAAAGAGATAAATAGAAACCTGCTGCTGCTTTACAAAGGAGTACTCGCGTACATAACAATTGAAAAGCCCCATCATTAGTTCTAAATTATTTGGAAATTTACCACAAGCATACTCATAGCAGCTGGTTGCCAAATCCACTGATTATACACCAAAAACACATTAAATGACTAGAAATGGCATGCATTAAAGAAGAACTAAATTTTTTTTTAAAAAAAAAAAGCATATACTGACGGTGATCAAGGCGTTGAAAAACAATCTGCAGCGTACTGAGAGTAAGATCATCCATTAACATGGAATCATTCTTATACAAGAGCTCCTTAGAATTTAAGCAAACGGATAATGCTTCATCAGATTTACCCATTCTTTCCAAAATGAGAGCTTTCAGCGCCTGAAAAAAATTAAAAAGAAAAGCAAAAAATTTAGATTGATGAAATAGGTAATTTGTTGTTAATTAGAGTGTAAAAATGAACATCGTACAAGAGCATAAGGTGAATTAGGGTATTTAGAAAGCAGTGAACTGGACAATTTGAGAGCATTCTTGAACTGCCGTGAATCAATTGCATCCCATATGGGTCGAACTCGCCGCTCTGGTATACCACCAGCTAACCCGAATTTCGATGCCATTTAGCTTTCCAAATTCTTTTTGCCTTTGTTAGGGTTTAAGGCTTTTTTTTTCCCTCTGTATCTTTTGGATTTCGTCCCTTGTGGTGGCACAGGTAAAAGATTGGGCGAACTTGGAAACCTAGCAAACAAGGCGTTTGGATGCGGGAGTAAACAAGGTCAATTGCTATGTGCCCCCTCTATTTTAGCATATTTAGCATATTTTATTGCTTACCCCCTTAACATTTAAAATTAAAATTTTTGGCTAAATCTTATTATATATTCAATTTTTATTTTGTCACTTAAAATTATCTCACTTTTTTTTTCTACAAAAATATCTAGATGCATTTTCTGCTAGACATTGATGATATGGCAATGATATGAAAGATGATGTGGCCAACAAAAATGCCAATAATTAGCCACATCACCTTAGTGGGACATGTGGCGTCACATTATACCACATGTCCCGCTCATTCTCTTTTTGAAAAAATTTTTTAAATTAAACTAGTCATCCATCCGCACGTTGCGTGGACTACAAATAATATGTAGTTTAAAATAATTAATTAAATAATTTTAACAAATTAAAAATTATAATATATATGTCATTGAAATCCAAAGTTAGTAAATGAGATTTTAAAAGCATGCCAAGAGATTTGTAACATGCCAAATCTATACTAATATATAAAGATGGACACGAAATGTTATTGTTCTACAATAACTTACGTTGTTCATCATTATTACAATTTTGCCACTCAGCCCTCCTTCCCACACTTCCCCATTAGGTGAACAACGTCGTTTGTTGCTTTCTTTTTTCAGAAAAAAAAAAAAAAGAAAGAGCAGCGTCATGTGGTCTAACTTCTACTTTCCTCGCATAAAAAACGACGTTGTATCACTTATTTGGTTGCCTTTTTTTTGTCATTTTAGTTCTTAAGAAGAAACCATATTCTCCATTAAACATACACTTTTCATCTCCACATTGCCGACACAATTTTCTCACCCTATTCTCCTCCAAATGCTCATCGTCATTATGCCATCCTAGAATTCTTGTTGTCTTCCCTTTCTAACTCTTCTTTTGATACAATTAACTTTATCAATAAAGGATTAATGGAGGTGAAAGCAAGAAGAATGCAAAAAATGGGAGAGTAGATCAGAATGATCTAGAATTTTTATTAGAAACAACTCTGATTTACAATATTATCCTCTACACTTTTTTTATAGCAAACAATTAACTTGTAGCACCCGCCATTTTAAATACGTAATTCGGTCGTATGCATTGCCTTTATACACATAGTTTAATGGTGGATTCAATTTAAGTTGGGAATGTGTGTGAATTGTAGAGAGGGACTTAATTGTAAGGAAAGTTGGGGTTAAATTGTCACAATAGAAAGTTATAAGTTATTAAAGTTATGAGTTATTGTGTAATAATCTCATTTCATTAAGGGGCTTAGATATAATTGTGGTGATATATGCAATAACTATCAAGATTTTGCATTAAATGGTTATAGTTGTGCATTTATTTATAGAGACACCTTAGTGTATATTTGGAGAGTTATGATTGGTTGTGTGTATATATATATGTGTGTGTGTATGTTTGGATGTAGTGTGTAGAGATTTGTGTAAGGAAGAAGAAGAGAGTATTGTGTTGAGTTTTGAGAGGTTTTGATCTTGTTTTCTTTATCTAATAAAAAGATTGAGAAGCTCTAGGAGATCTATAATCTATTGAAGCATCATTTTGGTAAGCTTTATATGCATTGTTGATAATTGAAGTTAGGTTTTGTATGTTGTGAATTCATACTCTGTTTTCTCTATATTTGAGTCTTATTGTTTTGGCTATAACTTGGGCTACAGAGCTCTAATTTGATCATGGTTAGAGGATTTGAAAACTTTAGAAAGTCCTCTACAACTTTTATGTTTTGTGTTTTGACTGAATCTATGGTTATAAGTATCTAACAGGGCTCAATATTTTATTGCTTATGTTGGTGGCCATGTTGTACCCTATTTATTTCAAAAATCTATAATTAATTCTATACATGTCTAATTTGAGTAATTCTGATTGGAATTGGAAGTAGACTCATAATACTAGCTTCAGTAGTAATATCATAGTTATTGGACATATGTGTATATCATTTGGTTATATTGAACTTTGAACACTAAATTGCATCTAGTGAGATTGGATGTAAGTTCTATGGTTGTTATGTGGGATTGATGTATGATTATGTGTAGGGGTTGACAAAGGAAAGGAAAGCACTCATAATTAGAAGAAATACCCTTTTTGAAGTTAGAAGCACTTAGAGGTAAGTAATTACTAGTATATGTTGTGTACATATGCTAAACTCCTATATATATATATATATATATATATATATATATATATATATATATTTCCTTTGATGAAATTGAATGAATATATGGATTTGTGAATATGATGTGGAATGAGTTTCCACCATTTTGTGTTTTGAAATATGATGAGGATGTCAATAAATGATGATATATGTATGTTGTGTAGTGTACATTATAATTATGTATGTGGAATGCTATGAATGTGAGTATAGATGGAATGTTGGTGAATTATTGTTATAATGACTTATTGAGATGAAATTGTATTGAATTATAATATGTTATATTGTATTTCACTTGAAGGTGAAATGTGTGAGGAAAGTGAGGAATTGTGATAATGTGTGATAGTGGGGACTGAGTCGGGCAGATAGTCTCCGCTGATTATGTGTGATGGGCAAGCTGAGCCGGGTGTATAGCTACCCATAAATGATATGTGAGAAGTAAGACTGAGCCGAGCGGATAGTCTCACTAAATGGCCATTTGATTTATATTGAAATTGTAAGGAATATAGCCAATGAGGCTAAGTGTGAGGAAAGGTCCGGCCGGATACTAACTGTTGTATTGAGGCATATATACTTTGAAAAGTGGGGAATTGTGATAATGTGACTAGTACATTTTATCGAGAAATTTTATTATACCACGTGTGGATGTTTGATTTGTGCCATGTGTATGTTTATGTTTGTGAGCATCACATTTAGTGGTATCAGAGCAGGGATTAGATTCCCTCGGGATATGAGAATATGTTGCATTCATGGCATACAATGCATAAGTCATAGGTGACCAATAGTGAATATGTGTTGCATATGTCAGGATGGAAGAACACCAAGCTCAACCTATCAGCCTAGAAAAGTCGTCTGAGTCTGTGTATGGTCAAACACTAATGCATTCTATAGGTGCACCTGAACAATCACAACCTCAACCTCCTCCTCCATAAGCTGCTTATCCTCCATTTATGTAGGAATTTATTCAGATTATGAAGGAGGTGACTCAAAAACCAACTGAGAGTGCTCTAAATGATCACTACGAGAAGATAAGAAAACAAGGTGCTAAGGTTTTTGCTGGGACCACCGATCCAATAGTGGCAGAAAAATGGTTAAGAAATACGGAGAGATTGTTGAATCAAATTGAATGTACAATAGAGAAGAAAGTGAGCTACGCAACATCTTTATTTGAGCAAGATGCATTGGACTGGTAGGAGACTGTGCCTAGGAGTAGAAGTGTACCAGAGACATTAACCTAGACTGATTTATTGAAGAAGTTCACTGATAAATACATGTCGGTTGTTTATAAAGCTAGGAAGAAGTTGGAGTTCCTCAACTTGAAGTAAGATGATTTATCAGTTGCTGAATATGAGGTTCAGTTTGTCAGGCTTTCAAAATATGCCCTTGAAGAAGTGGCAATAGATGAGTTAAAGAGAGATAAATTTGAAAGAGGACTGAATCTTGAACTCTGAGAATGGATAGCAATTAAACTACCCACCTATAGGGATTTATTGAAGATAGCCCTCAGAGCTAAGGAAACCATTTTGGTGAGGAATGTATTAGAGGCTAAAAGGAGGAGAGTGACTAATGCATTTACCACTTCAGTAAGAACGAGCAGTGGATCATCTTCTAGGGGAGCTAGGTTTCAACGAGGAAGCTTTAGAGGACGTAGGTCAATTCCACCAAGTCAATCATCAGAGTGCACATTTATCAGAGGAAGCGGTAGGGTAGATACTTGAAAGAATGTTGCTAGAGGTAGACCTACAAGCGGAATGTCAACTCCAATGTGCAACAAGTGTGGTAGATTTCATTCTGGGGAATGTTAGAGTTCTAAACCTAATGTGTGCTACCATTGTAACCAACCGGGTCACTTTATGAGAGAATGCCCATAAAGGATAGGTGTTGGAGGATCCTAAATGACAATACAAAGTAGTGTTGGAGAAAACTTTCCACAAGCTAGTAGAGGCAGAGGTAGTGAAAGAGGAAGTGGAGTGAGCGCCTCTACACCGACCGAATCTATTGGTCAAACCCCAAGTCAAGCCAGAGTGTATGCCATAATCAGACAAGAAGCTTCTAATGCACCAGATGTAGTGACGGGTACCTATACTATCCTTGGTCATGATACATTTGTGTTAATAGACCTTGGATCCGCATGCTCATTTATATCGTATGATTTTGCATTAAAAGTTCATAGCAATATTAAAGCATTGGAGTATGATATATATGTATCTATGCCAGCTGGAGGTATTTTAGTTGTGAATAGGATGGTTAGATCATGCCCTATAGTAGTGGATGATATGATTTTGCATGCAGACTTAGTAGTCATCAAATTAGAAGAATTTAATGTGATTTTAGGGATGGATTGGTTGTCTAGACATCATGCCATTATAAATTATTATACAAAGGAAGTAGTTTTAGAGGTTTTGGAAAGGAGAAAAATGGTGTTAGTGGGGGAGAGAAAAACTATTCCTGCTTGTCTTATTTCAGCTACAATAGCTTTTCAATTAATTAAAGATGTGTGTGAAGCATATTTGGCTAGCATCATTGATACGTCAAAGGTTAGTCCAGGAATGACAGATATACTAATTGTTAGAGACTTTCCGGATGTATTTTTAGATGAATTGCTGGGTTTGCCACCATATCTAGAAGTAGATTTTGAGATTGACACTATACTAGTGGCAACACCGATATCAATTGCTCCATACAGAATGGCGCTTTTAGAATTGAAAGAATTGAAGAAGCAGTTAGAAGAATTGTTAGAAAAGGAGTTTATCAGGCCAAGTATATCGCCCTAGGGAGCACCGGTATTGTTTGTGAAAAAGAAAGATGGAAGCATGAGATTGTGTATTGACTATAGGCAATTAAACAGGATCACAGTGAAAACAAATATTCGTTGCCTAGAATTAATGACTTACTTGATCAGTTGAAGGATGCTTCAGTGTTTTCAAAGATTGATTTGAGATCCGGCTATTGGCAGCTTCGAGTAGTAGAGCCTTCTATTCCAAAGACAATATTTAAAACTCGATATAGGCATTACGAATTTTTAGTTATGCCATTCGGCTTAACCAATGCACTAGTAGCATTTATGTCTTTGATGAACAAGACTTTCCAGCTGTATTTAGATTATTTTTTTATTGTGTTCATCGATGATATACTCATTTATTCATCAAGTTGGGAGGAGTATAAGAAGCATCTTCGAATAGTTTTGCGAGTACTTCGGGAGAAGCAATTATATGCCAAATTCAATAAATGTGAATTATGGATGGAGGAAATTACATTCCTTGGCCACATAGTACATAAAGAAGGAGTGCAGCCAGACCCGTCAAAGATTAAAGCGATTTTGGAGTGGGAAGCACTTAGAAATATAACCGAGATTTAAAGTTTCTTGGGTTTAGCCGGTTACTATAGAAGGTTTGTGAAGGATTTTTCCATTATTTGTCACGCCCTCACTACCACTAATATTAATTAAATATATACTTAAAGACTTAATGATAATAAGGGATTGCTTATCAATAGGATTACAATAATGAAATACAAATCTTTAAAAACTATCTTAAGTGTCTACAACTCTAAATACATATGACTGACTAGATACATTATAGTATTATCTCCAATTATATCTTCATCTTATCAATCTTCTTATTTGTCATGGTCCGCGGCACTGCCATCGCTCGCTGCTGACTAAACATGTATCCAAAACCTATACTGGAAATTTTAAAACAAAGCGAGTGTGAGTAATTTCAAATGAAAATTACCTAGTGAGTGGATAAAAAAAGCATTATTTTAAAAACGATAACAATAAGGAAATCTTTTAAATCCAACCTCAAATATTTTAAACAATAGAATCCATGATCTTCAAAACATTTTATTTATTTTCAAATAAAACTCAATTTAACAAAACAACCACATCCTTTACTCGCTTGAATAATTCATACAATCCCTTTTTTCTTCTTTATTCATTTACTGAAATAATAGGGATTTAAATAACATTAGTAATAAATAAATACTCTATATAAATGTCTATATA
>CATIWO010094483.1:0-13428 GCA_949673435.1 Macaranga tanarius | reverse complement strand
GACCAAGTGTTGGCCCAATGGTAAGCCCAAGTCCATAATATTAATGTAAAGATTTGGTTGTATCACTTGGACTTGGATTAATGGCCCAAGTTGTATGGGCCTAGGCTTAAAAGAGTTTTGGGCCAAAGATTAATCCAAAGTGAAGAGATAGCTCAACAACCATTTCTAGGTCCATTGATTTAATGGATTGGGTTTTGGACCAAGTGTTGGCCCAATGGCAAGCCCAAGTCTATATAATTGATGTAGAGATTTGGTTGGTTGTATTATACAAGTATAAAAGATGTATTGTAGACTATACATTGGCTGTGTTGTCTACTTTATCTTTAGACACTTGTAGGGACACTTGTCAAGTGTATATGTATACTAAGTGACAAGTGTCATGATGATGCCATCGATGATGTCATATGGTGGGACCCATTTATGTCATGGATGATGTCATAGTGATGTCATGGATGATGTCATGATGATGTGGCAATCTTTACACTTTATTTTGTTTTTAGTATTTTTGGATATCTATCTTTTGTGTGGGTGTTGGAGGTTCATCTTCAAACTTTGTTCAAGTTTTGAACAAAAATGGTAGAGACTTTTTGTTGGACAAAAACGTGAGCACCAACAACACCAAAAGAAAAACACACTAAACCCTTATTGTTCTTGCAAGTGATTGAATTAGAGCAAGCTTTTGTGAGGGTCACTAAAGAGGGACTTGCTCCTAATAAAATCTAGGCAAGAAAGGTGATTTGGTGAGAGCTTGGTGATTTAAGCTAGAGGCCATACACTTGGGTTGCTAGAGCATGTGATTCAATAGTTGAATCTCCCATACCAAAGTAGTAGATACTTGTGGTCATCATCAAACACTTGGAGTTTGTAAGTTTCTTTGAACTTGAACTTCGAAGTGGTTGTGTATACATGCTTGTGTGTTTTGTTTAGCTTTGTGTAAATTGCAAATTGGATCGTGTGGATTGGAATTATTTATGTGATGAAGAGTTATGCAATGAAATTTTTGAAATTTCACCCATGTTGGACAAGTGTTTCCGCTGCATCTCTGTTGCATAACTGTTTCCTTTCACTTTCTACCATATAATACCTCATATGGAGCCATTTCAATGCTAGCATGGTAGGTTTTATTGTAGGCAAACTCTATCAATTGCAAATGTAGATCCCACTACCCTCTAAATTCCATAACACACATTTTTAGCATATCCTCCAATATTTGAATGGTCCTTTCTGATTGGCCATCCATTTAAGGATAAAAAGTTGTGTTGAAGTCAAGTCTCATACCCAATGCCTTATCTAACTCTTGCCGAAAAACTAGATTAAAAGTAACTCCTCTATCTGACACTATACTTTATGGCACACCGTGAAGAAAAATAATTTAGTTAATATATAACTGAGCCAACTTGTTTATTGTATGAGTCTTCTTTATTAGCAAAAAGTGAGCTAATCTAGTTAATTTATCCACTATCACCTAAATGGCATTATAGCACTTATAGTATGTGGCAATCCAGAAATAAAATCCATTGCAATCATATCCCATTTCCATTCAGGAATAGGGAGCTATTGAAGTAAATCAGATGGTCTTTTATGCTCAATTTTTACCTGTTGGCATGTGAGACACTTGGATACAAACTCTGTAATGTCTCTTTTCATCCCATTCCACCAATAAGTACTTTTTAAATAATGGTATATTTTGGTAGAACCTGGATGGATACTATCTACAATAAAGTATGCTTCTTCCATAATTTCTTCCTTAGATCATCAACATATGGCACACACAACCTAGTACCCAAATGCAATACAACATCATTATCAATTGTAAAATCTCCTGATTAACCTTGTTGGACATCTAGCATTATCCTTTGCAATTGTTGATCCCTTCTCTGAGTTGCTTTAACTCTATCCAAGTACACTGATCGTATTCTAAATTGAGCCAACAAACATGATTTAGGTATCCTCTATTCTGATCCTTGTTAAATTAACTGATGTAGCTCTTTGATGATAGGCCTCCCTTCAAAACTAATGTGAGCAAGGCTTTCTGCTAATTTCCTGCTCAAAGTGTCTGCTACCAAATCAGCTTTGCCCTGATGGTAAAGAATAAAATAAGACAATCATAATCTTTCAAGAGTTCCATCCATCTTATGTGCCTCAAATTTAAATCTCTTTGTTCTAAAATGTACTTCAAACTCTTGTGATTAGTGTATATTTCATAAGTTATACTATAAAAATAGTGTGTCTTTATCTTAAGTACAAATACCACTGTCACCATTTCTAAGTCATGAGTAGGGTAATTCTGCTCGTGCTTCTTTAACTGACGTAAAGCATAAACAACTACTCTACTATTCTGCATTAGTACACACTCCAATCCTACTCGAGAAGTAATACAATACACCGTATAAACTTCATTTCCCCATGGTAAGGTTAACACTAGAGCTGATGTCAATACATTTTTCAATAACTAAAAATGCCCCTCACACTTATCTTACCACACAAATTTAGCATTTTTTGGGTTAACCTTGTTAAAGGCGTTGTAATGCCACTGGATTTGTAGGTCCTTTGCAAATCTCCTATAATAATAATCTAAACTCATAAAGCTTCTTACCCCGTGACATTTGTAGGTTTTAGCCATTTTGTAATGGCTTTTTCCATCTTTAGATCCACTTGAATACCATCCTTGGACACCATGTGTCCTAAAAATGCCACTTGATTCAACCAAAACTCACATTTTGAGAACTTAGCATACAATTGATGTTCTCTTAAAGTCTGAAGTACCATCCTTAAGTGCACAACATGATCTTCGCTACTTCTAGAGTACACCAGGATATCATCGATAAATACTATTACAAATTGGTCTAATAATGGCCTAACACCTTGATTCATCAAATCAATAAAAGCTGCTGGGGTGTTGGTCAACCCAAAAGACATCACTAAAAATTCATAATGGCCATATCTAGTCCAAAATGTTATTTTAGGTATATCTCAACTTCTAATTCTTAACTGATGATTCCCCAATCTCAAATCAAATTTGGAGAAATATTGTGCTCCTTACAACTGATCAAATAAGTCATCAATCCTTGGCAGAGGATACTTATTCTTAATAGCGACTTTGTTTAACTGTTTATAGTCGATACAAAGTCGGAGGCTACCGTCTTTTTTCTTTACAAATAAAACTAGTACAACCCAAGGAGAGGTGTTGAGTATAATAAAATCTTTATCTAGAAACTCTTACAATTGCTTCTGAAGTTCTTTCAATTATGCTGGTGCCATTCTGTAAGGTGGCATAGAGATAGGATTTGTACCAGGTACTACATCGATGTAGAATGCAATCTCCCTTTCTGGTGGTAGTCTTGGTAACTCTTCAAGAAAAACTTGAAAACTCACACACTATCAGTACATTCTTTACTACACCTTTATCACTTTATGTGTCCCTGACAATTCCCAAATACCTTTAGCACCCTCTTCTAAGCAGCCTCCTTGTAGAGATTGTAGAGATAAAAGTCTGAGGCATTAAACTTTTATCACCTCTGAACCTAAATTCCATATCATTTGGAATTTTAAAAATCACTTCCTTAGCATGACAATCCATAGTGGAATAATTTTAGGCTAGTCAATCCATTCCTAAAATTACATGAAAATCAATCGCATCCCATAAGACAAAATATACTATCAATTCTCGACCTTCCGCTAACACTGGACTTGATAGAAAAACTATATATGTTTCCAACTCATCAGTACTAAAGGTTGCCATAGATAATGGAACCATCAATCTTGACAGCTGTGAATTTATTTTTAATGCAAAAATAGGAGAGACAAAAGAATGCAGTGTACCATGATCAAATAATACTGGAGCTTCTAAGTAACAAACAGAGAGTGTACATACTACCACTATATTAGATGCCTGAGCATCCTAAGGCATGAGAGTTAAAACTCTAGCTTGTTCTCGACCTCCTTGTTATGAAGTAAAAATTTGTGTGTAACCTCTTGCTCTTATTATGCCATTTGCTCTACCCTTAAAAACCACGGTCCTACTAGCCTACAAACTGTACAACTCCTTACTGAGGGTACATTGGTGCTTGATAGTATGGAGGCACCTGTTATATCTGTTGAGCTACTGAAGCAGATAATTCATATGCATATGATGGCTAATAACTAGAGTTGGGACATGATTTTCCAATGTGTCCATAGTGGCCACACCTAAAACAAGCTTCTGGTAATAAGTGGCATGGTCCCTGATGTACTCTACCATAATTAGGGCATGAACTCGGTCTAGATCTAGTGCTACTATAACTAGAACTCTGTTCACTACTACTACTGCTAGCTCCTGGTTTAAATTTGATAGGTTTGCTATGTCTACAATTATGTCTCCCAGTCTTGTGTATTATCTGCCCCCTATGCTGCTAAGAGCTACTCTCTACCTGAGAACCTTCATTACCAATCTGAAATACAGGCTGATGAACTCTGGACTAATTCTAACCTATTATTGTTGCTCACACAAGGATCAGGTATAGTCCCATGCCTGACATGCCGTATCTCTATCTATCTAGCTTCTTTTATAACACTGTCCAAACTTTGACCTTCAGTCGTGATGCCAACATATGCAAAACCTAACCCTGTCACATATAACTCAACCACTCTCATCTCATCCCACATCACATCTTCAGTATGGCTAGACAAGCTAAAGAACTCTTAGTTATATTCTTCAACTACTCTATCTACTCGGGCAATGTGCAACAATTGTCATCTAATTATCCCTCATCGAAGGTGGGTAGTAGTATCTTAAAAATCTCTCCTTAAACTCTAACTATGACATAGTATCCATATATGGCTAGATTGATTGCATAGACCAATCTTGTGTTGTAGCCTGAACCGACAACTCCACCATCATTATTTTTTGATAATCTATATATTCGATCCTTATTCTATCTTCTATAGCATTAATGAAGTCCAAAGCATCCCCAGTTCCATCAAATAGAATCCTTTCAATTATAGAGTATAACAAAGCTGCATCTGCATCTGTCATCCTTTGGTTTCTTTGCTGGAGCATTTGTTGCACTAAGAGCATAGCTTGATAAAGTGCAGCTATGCCTTGATTAATTCCTACCATTCTAGCTACAAATGTTGTAGGATCTATCTCTAGAGCTGCTTGCTCTACTTGTGGCTGATGCGCTTACCTCTGAGTTGATGCTGCTCTTCATCTACCCCTTCTCCTAGCATGTAGGGCATGAGGTGGATTAAGAGCTTAATCCAGGAAGGATTGCTCATTATTATTATAGGATGCTTCTACAACAGGAGCAGTTCGTATTTGTCTCAATCTGAAAAAGAAACAAGAATAAGGAATTCAAGACATAACAAAAATATCCTATCGCACAAGCTGAATTCTAAAAGCAATGATGACAACAAATGACATTATTCAACCTAATCCCCACAGTAGTTATAAGAAAAGATAGACATCACTGATTAGAGAAGATGCATTTAAACCTAGAGCTCTGATACTAACTTTCTCACGACTTGAACTCAAGGCACATGACTGGTACTAGGAATAGAAAAGCTATATGCTTCCAAACCTATAATAAGCCTTAATAAAAAATTTTAAAAAATTTTAAAAAATTTTGACAAAGTTTTCCCTATAATTATAGCAAACCCAAATCCTGTAATACAAAAATACACTCCTAAAGAACATCTCAACCAACAATATGTTAGTATAAATGTGCCCTATTGCCATTCTTACATAATGACATTGTACTTTTATCCCAATTGGCAATACAAAAATATTCATTTAAATTAAGTGTTAAGTTTATTTGAATATTTACCCTTTAGTATTATGTTAAATGAGCTTATTATCAAGAGTTGATAATATGAGTGACAAACTCATTTAGTACATATATTATAAATGTTTATAGTCATTGGATTAATATAAGGGTAGTATTAATCCCTATACTATCACCTCTGTCTATTTTTCTTGATCAGTATGTGATATCGATAGTGGAAGGTAGTGAGTCTCATGCAACTTGATATGAGATATCAGAATAAATATATGGATATTCATATGATGGGTGGATCAAACTGTGACTTAAGATTTTTGATTGCATGGAAATTCACTTTTGTCAATAATTATAAACTTAGACATAATGGTGCATATGGTCCTTTGACTTGAGGCGACATGGTCATCCACATATGGTTGGTTAGAGTTTGTTATCGCTTACATACTTGTACTAGCCATGTATGGGTATATAGTGTGTGGTGGCTCTAGTTGGTTATATGTAAGGATAAGTGATTGGCCAAGATGGAATTCATTACCTGGAGTGAACCGGGATAAAATCCTATGCTATTTAAGTTATTCTTGATGAATAAGTACCTAGCCAAGTCAAACTTGACTAACTTAAAAAGTGTTTCAGTGCTAGAAAAGAGTTTCTAGCAGTAGTCATGTTTTATCCAGAATTGAACTAAAGATGAGGTCATATGATTGAGGCAATTAGAGTTTGACTAAACCATGACTCTAGCTGATATCGGGATCTTGTAATAAAGGGACATTTAGTGCATGGTAATTGTGCTCTATAGTTCTTGTGGATCTATAGAAAGCATTCATCTCTTATTGGGTAGTCGTGACATTTATACTAGGGGGTTACTCATGACTTATGGGAACTAAATGTGATTAATTAGTATCTTCATATTTAGCATAGAAAGGTGTTTCCATAATATTAAGTCTTAATATTATTTCCCATTATCAATTAAACTTGAACCTAGTAAGTAACACATATAAGAGTTGCACCAATGATGATAATTATTAATTTAATTGTTAATTAAAGAGTTTAATTAAATTAATTAAATTTGATTTGCACATGTACGGGGATCTAGCATATCCCGAAATCTAAATTCAAAGGTTATGACTAATTATGATTAATTAAATATTAATTTGAATTTGATTTAATATATGATATTAATTTTAAGAACAAAATTGATATTTACCTCTAATTATAGTGTGGATATGACCCATGAGATGGACCACAAGGATTGAATATGATGGACAAGATTTGGATTTTATTTAAGATTTAAATAAGCCCATGAGTTGTCTTAATTAGTTTGGTATATATATGGGCCTTATTTAAGAGTTGAACAAGTCCTTAAATATTAATTTGGACTTAATTTAATATGTGATATTAAGTTTAAGGACTAAATTGATATTTATCTCTAAGTGTAGTATGGATATGGCCCATGAGATGGACCAGAAGGATTAAATATGATGGATAAGATTTGGTCTTTATTTAAGAGTTAAATACGCTCACATGTTGTCTTAATTAGTTTGGTATATATATGGGCCTTGTTTAAGAGTTAAACAAGTGCAAGACCTTAGCCCAACTCATTATTAAAGTCAAGGCTAAGGTTATTCTTGTAACCAAACCAATCCCACTTATTTAAAAATGCAAAGCCACCTATGCAAAAAGCTATGCATGCATATAGTTAGAGTGTGAGACACTTAAAGGCATACATGCATGTGGGTTGAGTGTAAGACACTCAAACTCATATACACATGAAGCTTGAATGTGAAATACTCAAGCTATTGTCATGTGCTTGTCTTTAAGTTAGTGGTTTTTCTAGAGGCAAAAACTAATGCACATTAGAGATTTTTTTATTCTTACACTATTATAAGAAAAATAGAGAGAATTCTCATGAGTTGAGATATCATTTTCTTCTTTCTTCTTCATCTAAGTGTAGAAAATAAAAAAATCACAAGTGTTGTGAGCTCTTAAGCAAAAGGCCACTATTGTACAAGAGTTGTACAAACATAAATCCATCATTGGCATCCATTGGAGGTTGCTACAAAGTCCTACACATTTAAGTTTAAAGGAGTTCTAGCAAGTCTCTTCAGTCATCTTCAAGAGGAGAGGATTGCAGGTAGTTCTCCATCATCCTTGAAATCTCATTGGAGCAACTTGTGTGTTTCAAGCTAGAGGCTTGACATTTGGGGAGCTTGGAGCTTGTTGATCATAACATTTAAAACCTTGTCCAGCATGCTACACACTTAGGAGTTTGTAAGTATTATTAAACTCTTAGATTGTAGGACTTTTGGCTTTTTATGCTTTGTGTTGTTTATTGTTTTTAAAATGTTATACATCATGTATGTTTTTTTATCATGTAAATATTTTTATGATGTGATTTTGGATTAGATGAGATTCTAGTATTCATGCAAGAGTTGCATGTAGTTAAAATTTTTAAAATTTCACTTAATCTATTTGGTTACTATGAATCTCCCTTCAAGTGGTATCAGAGCCTAAATCACAAGTCTTATATACTAAAAATCATGATAATTACAAATGTTGTGATTATATTTTATATTGGTTGCAAGTGTTGTGATTAAAGGTGAAATAATGGCAAAAAACGGTTCTGGTTCGGCCTCTAACCACTGAGGTGACACCTCTATGCCAATGAGGCACCTCCTCAATGTATTATGGGCAACTAAGGTGCCTTCTCAGTGGATTGTGGGCCACTGAGGTGCCTCCTGATCAGACTAAGTTGCCCCAATGCCTATTTTTGCCTTCGGACAATATTTTTAACTTATTTTTTTACTTACAAATTAATATAATTTGCAATAGTTGTATTTATTTGCTTGACATAAATTTAAGGGTTGATTATGGACTTATATTTCATCCTTTGATTTGTAATAATTAATTTTATTATTTTGGTATATAATTAAGTGTTAATTATATAGACTAAGATGTGATATTTACCTTGGTATGCCAAGAATTGAATGTAATCATAAGAGTTATGACTTGGAGCTTGAAGAGTTCAAGTTGATGGCCCATTCATCCTTATGGTGGCTTAGAAATTCAAAGCTTGAAGATCTTTTGGGCTAGGCCCATTTTGTAACTTGTTCTAAGCTATTAGAATAGGTTGTTAGGAAGTCCATGATCATTCCCTATTTATGCATCATCCATTTATATGTGCAATGTATATATGTGATATATATGTAGTGGTATGCTATATATGTATGTGATATATATATAGATGGATGATTGGATGGCATGCAATATATGTATGAGATATGTATATTGTGAATCGATGGCATGTAATGTATGTATGAGATATACATTGTAAACCGGTTAATGTGCAAAGTGAGACCTTAATTAAAGACCCAAAAATCTTTTAATCAAAATTAGTTCTTGGCTCTCCATTGAAGCAATAACTTACAAAGTTTTAGGCTTATGTACATCGGCAATGGATAGATAGGGGTGTGCATTTTTGCTAAGAGATCCTTGTAGTGTTATTATTAAGCATGAGATTTTATGGGTGTATAGATACACTATATGTCGAAAATGGCAAATAAGAGTACCTGAGGTGTGTAGTGTTCAAATCCATACATTTCACTAATTCAATTATATGGACCTAACTAATACCAAAGGCCAAGAATGGTAATTAGATGTACTTGAAACCCATAACATTAGGAGCTAGATTGATAGAACCTCATATGAGAAGTGATGAATAAGAGTTGTTCAGTTATTGAATGCTAATGTTCCAAGAATGGCAATTAGGCATACCTGAGGGATATTAGTAGTTTATTAAGAACTCCATCACCCACTAGAAATCCATCCAACAAGGATTTTTGTTTCCTATTTGGAAGTGTAGGATTTGCCAAGTTAATGGGAGGCCATTATGATTAAAGACCAAATCTAATGGTGATCATAATGACACACAACTAATCAATCTTATTACCTTTTTGCAAAAATTGATAATATGAGACCATCAAACCCACTCTCCATCATACTCGATAATAATAGGCTCACGGGGCCAAACTTTATTGATTGGCTAAGGAATCTAAAAGTTGTTTTAGCTTCCAAAAAGATATTATATGTGTTGGAACAAAACCTTCCCGGACCCCTTCCTGAAAATGCTTCTCAAGAGGAGCATGACACTCTAGAAAAATGGAAGGATGATGACATGCAAGCACATTGCATAATGTGGGCTTCTATGAGCACTGAAATCCATCGTCAATATGAGAAATACACTAGTTTAAGGGAAATCCTACTTCACCTGCAAGAGTTGTTTGGTGAGCATAGTAGGATCACTAGATATGAAATATTAAAGCGGTTGTTTTGTGCTAAAATGAAGGAAGCAGAGGAAGTGGGAGCCCATATGAACTCCATGATTCAATTAATGGAGGAGCTAGAGAGTCGAGATTTTACTAAGGACTTCCAGCTGCAAGTATATTTAATCCTTTAATCTCTTCTTGAATCTTTTGGGCAAACTATTGCCAACTTACATATGAACAAAATAGAGTGTACACTTGCTGAGCTCTTGAATTTGCTTGTGACGGCTAAAAGGCCATTCAAGGAAGCAAAGGGAAAGAGGTTGCTCTTATCATTTCTTCTAGTAGAAATAAGAAGAAGAGCAATAAGAAAAAGAAAGCTAAGACAAGTATTGTCAAGGCTACAGGAGGAATAGCCAAAGGGAAGGCCAAAGTGAAGGATGACAAAGTAAGGGAAGGTGTTTCCATTGTGAAGGTGAAGGACATTGGAAGAGAAATTTTCCAAAGTACCTTGAGTCATTCAAAGCTAAGGGAAAATGCAAGGAGAGAGAAGGAAACTTTCTCTAATTTATTTACTTATAAATATTCTAAGAGCTCATCTAATGCATGGGTATTGGATACCGGTGCAAGTTTTCATATTTATTCATCCTTGCAGGATCTAGCAAATGAGAGAAGGTTGAGGCCTAATGAGGTGACCTTAAGCTTGGAGATAAAACAACCATTGTGACCAAAGCTATAGTAACTACCTCTATTGATTTATATAATCATGTTTTGTTATTAGAAGATGTGTTGTATGTACCTAATGCCTATAAGAACATTATCTTTATCTCTTGTTTAACTAGTAGAGGTTATAAATTCCATTTTGGTAAAGATGTGTGTGACATTTATTTTGGAAATAACTTAGTAGGCATGGGTTATTTAATTAATGGCTTATATTATGTTGATAATATGTCCAATAATAATGAGCCTCCACATATTGTAAATACTTTGCTAATTGAAAATGCCTCTAATTGCAAATGTTTATGGAACTTGAGGTTATGTCATATTGTGGAGGATAGGATCACAAAGTTGGAAAGGATGGGAATCTTGAGTAATCTTGAATCCACATCTAATTCAACTTGTGAGGCCTATCTTTAAGGAAAGATGACTAGACTACCATTTATTGGACAAATGGAAAGGGCCAAGAATATATTAGAAATTATACATAGTGATGTATGTGGACTATTTGGTGAAATGGCTAGAGGTGGTTTCTACTATTTCATAGCCTTTATAGATGATCTATCAAGGTATGGGCACTTGTTTCTTATAAAGAACAAAAGTGAATTATTTGAAAAGTTCAAAGAGTTCAAAGTCCAAGCAGAAAAACAAACTGGAAAAAGTATTAAAATCCTACGATCGAATCGAGGAGGTTAATACTTAAGTGCTGAGTTCATTGAGTTCCTTAAAGAATATGGCATTGTATCACAACTTACACCACTGGGAACACTACAATTGAATAGTGTATCCAATAGGCAAAATCGTACCTTATTAGATATGATATGTTTAATGATAAGCTATACCGATCTTTCCATTTCACTTTAGGGTTATACACTTCATACGGCCTCCTATATCATTAATCATGTTCCATCCAAGTCCATTTCTGCTACACCATATGAGATATGGCATGGTAGGGCGCCAAGACTTAAGCACATTAAGATTTAGGGATGCCTGATCTTTATCAAAAGGCTAAAATCAGACAAGTTGGATGTAAAATTGATTAAAGGAAGGTTTATTGGATATCCCAAAGATAGTTTAGGGTATTGCTTTTATCTTCCTATTAAACAAGTTGTTGTTGTAAGCAGAGATGCCATATTTCTTGAGAAAGAGTTTATTAAAGAAGGTGGTAAAGGAACGAAGATAATGTTAGATGAAAAGTCATCTAAGGAAGCCCAATAAATTGATTAACCTTAAGAGCCTATTCCAATCGAAGGTGTCATCATACCAACTCCTAGAAGGACTAGTAGGGTATCTGGTCCGATATGGTTTTCTCCATGATGTGCAAGAGTTGCATGTTTATGAAGAAAGCAATTATGTTGATAATCCTACTATATACAAAGAAGTTTTATTAGATAAAGTTATGGCTTGAGGCTTTAAAAGATGAAATGAATTCTATGTATGCAAACTAAGTCTAGACACTTATTGATCCTCCTGAAGGTATAGTACCTATAGGATGTAAATGGATCTTCAAGAGAAAGATTGATGCAGATGGGAAGGTTGATACTTATAAAGCTAGGCTTGTAGTAAAAGGGTTTCACCAAAGGCAAGGGGTCGACTATGAGGAGACTTATTCACCAGTAGTCGTGCTTAAATCCATTCAGATTCTTCTTGCTATAGTCGCACACTATGATTATGAGGTTTAGCAAATGGATGTCAAAATCGCCTTCCTTAATAGTTATGTTGAGCAAGAGATTTTTATAGAGCAACCTAAGGGTTTTGAATCTGAAGATGGCTAAAAAATGTGCAAGCTTACTAGATCAATTTATGGTCTAAAGCAATCTTCAAGGAGTTGGAATCATCATTTTGATGAGGCTATCCGTTCTTATGGTTTCATTAAGAATGAGGATGAGCCATGTGTTCACAAGGTTAGTGGGAGTCAACTCACTTTCCTAGTATTGTACATGGATGACATTTTATTGATTGGTAATGACTTTAGTATGCTTACATCTGTGAAGCTATGGTTATTTAAGACCTTCTCAATGAAAAACTTAGGGGAAGCTACCTATATTCTAGAAATTTGAGTCTATAGAGATAGATCAAAAAGAATGATAGGCTTATCCCAAAGTCTTTACATGGAAAAAGTATTGAAGAGGTTCAACATGCTTGATTTTAAGAGAGGATTGTTACCATTTAGGCATAGTATCCACCTATCCAAGGCGATGTCGCCCAAGACACCCAAGGAAATGGAAGAAATGGCCAAGGTTCCTTATGCTTCAGCTATAGAAAGCCTAATATATGCCATGTTGTGTACTAGGTTAGATATTGCCTATGTTGTTAGTGTGACTAGTAGGTTTAAATCTAACCAAGGCTTGGAGCATAAAGAGGTGGTTAAGGCTATCCTTAAGTACTTGATAAGGACTAAGGATTTAGTCTTGACTTATGGAGGAGGTGATTTACAGCTTATAGGTTTCATAGATTCTGACTTTTAATCAAATTTATATTCACCTATAATGAAGGTGTAGTGAGCTGGAAGAGTTCCAAGCAGAGTATCACTACTGATTCCACTACAGAGGCCGAGTATATAGCTATATCGGATGTTGCTAAAAAAGCTATTTTGATACAGAAGTTCTTCACCAAACTAGGAGTTGTACCTTCCATTGAGTCGGCAGTCCCTCTCTTCTACAACAATAATGGAGCTATTACTTTGGCAAAGGAAT
>CATIWO010094470.1:0-12878 GCA_949673435.1 Macaranga tanarius | reverse complement strand
TATATATATATATATATATATATATATATATATATATATATATATATATATATATATATATATATATATAAATCTTGCTACAACATTTACATGCACAAATCAAACATAGTCATGTAACTTTAAGTACATGAGTATTACTGTATATAAGCATTATATAATAATTACTTATCTTAAGCCTTCAATTCCTTCTTAAGCAAAGCTCCCCTAGTGAGTAGTGTCTCCAATATCCTTATCAAAGCCTACACACAATTCATACATACCAACCATGACACTTGCACTCAACTTAACAAAATACATCTAAGTGCAACCTCATACTTTAGGTTCAAAGTGTCTAAATAATTCACACACAAGTCTAAAAATCATGAAAATATTACTGAAGCTAGACATATAAGTATACTTCAAATTCTAACTAGAATTAGTTGATTTGGACGTGTGTGGAATTAATTATGGATTTTTTATACAACTCAAGTAAAACAGGCAAAATAGAGTTGATAGCTTGAGTATGAAAATGTCAAGCTGTGCCAGTCACCCTTAACAGCAAAATTAGTTGTAGCTCAAAATGCAAAATTTGTAAAGGACTCTCTGAAGTTTCCAGAGCATCAAATCTTGCTCAAATTAGAGGTCGACAACTCAAGTTATGCCCAAAATACTAAGACTAATACAAACAGAAAACAGAATCCGAATTTTGCAACATCAACATCCTAACTTAAATAACCAAAAATAAATACAAGCTTACCAAAAATGATGCTCAAATAACTTCTAAACCTTCTTAAGCTCCCCAAAATGATTCTTATATGTGTAGAGAGTTCATCAAAAATCTCCCGAAAGCTAGATAAGAATTTCTCTTCTTCTTCCTCTCTAATAAAAATCTCTACATAACCTAACATACACACACACACACACACACACACTAGCCAATCAAAATATACTATTGGCCCCACCAAAAGTCTCCCTTACTTTAATTATAATCATCACTTAATATAAGAACAATAAACACCCATATATATCACTTAACAACTAATAATAATAATAATAATAATAATAATAATAATAATAATAATAATAATAATAATAATAATAATAAACATTTATCTCATAATAAAATAATAAATAAATATCACCCTAAATCTCTACATCCCCTTACTAAACTTGAATTATTACTCAATAATTTCACAACTTTCTATTTAGACAAATAATCCAAACTTACCTTGCAAATGTACCCCTCTCTACCAATATCTACAAATCCACTCTTAATATGGTCCACAACTCTACTCTATATAGCATGAAAATAATATGCATGAACAATGCTCTAAAAAAAATATGGGTGTTACACTTAATACCCAATATAATAATACTACTCAAATAAATATCACCACAATAACCAATTATCACCTTATGGGATTGGGCATATTATACAATACCCCAAAACTTTCATTTGTGACAATTCACTCCCAACTTAAGTTACAATCTAGTCCCTCTCTACACTCTAACACAAATCTTAATCTCAAATAAAGTTTACTTATGCACTATGCATAACATGTATTACATACGTCATAGATACATATGTTGGAGGATGGGTGTTACATTTCTTCCCTCCTTAAAGAAAATTTTGTCCTCAAAATTTAATAACTCGCTATCTTTCGGAAAAAGATACACGTTTTTCTACTTCTTTAGCTCTTTTATTTCTTAAACTGCTTCATTAGGGCATGCCGACTCTACTTCACTTTTTCTATTAGAATCTCTTTATTCCTCAACCACTTCCTCTTTCAATTTAAAATTTCTATCGATCTTTCACATACATCAATCTTCTAGAAATCTCAATCTTAGGCTTTTATATCACATACCTATCATATAACTAGGGTCCGATCTAAACTGTCTTAACATAGACACATAGAATACATCATAAATAGACAACAATTCCCTTGACAAATCTAATTATATGTCAATGGTCCACCCTCTTTACAATTTCACACTGTCCACCTATTTCGGACTAAATTTCCCCTATTTAGCCTTCTTAAAGCTAGGCAAACTTCTTCACATTCAAATGAGGCTCAAAGCAACTTAGACACATTTCAAAGACATATTTAACATTATCATTCAATTCATTCATAATTATGTGGTATCCATCATTAACTAGTCTCAAACATGTATATTCATCCTTTCATAGTCTCCATATTTCTTTCTTACAATAGGTCTCCTTCACAACATAAGCTCATAGTATATCTATATCTCCACATAATTCAATACTTATATAGCCACCCCTTTATGATACCTTTAGTTTTTTTTAAAATCAACTCATATATAGCAAATTATATATATAACCAAATATGTGCATTTGCGTTACATCATTTCTAACACCCTCAATCATCAATTCCATACTAGAAGGGTATAAATATACTTAATAAACAATTGAGTATACATTACATAAATTTTAAATCTCAATACTATAATTAATAATTGCATTCATCTCAACAATAAGGATAGCATCTCGCAATAATTCATATAAATGCAATAATGTATACATTCACGTTCCTATTTCATTATTCAATATTCAACCAAAACCATTTTCATACCATCACCTCACACAAAGCCACATTTGGCATATTTCTCATATATTTTTTCACTTGTTTCACCTTCTTGTGAAATACAACACATCATATACAATATAACTCAATATAATTGCATCACAATAGGTCATTATATTAACATTTCATCCACAATCACTAATTCATTCTCACGTTTATAACATTCATCCTACACGAATATAATATTCTTTATAATTCACAATCCACAACATAATCATTTCATACCAATTCTCGTCAAAAGATAATCACACATCTCGCTATATGCATATATAATAATACATATTACTTACTTAATTATCTAAGTAAGCACACATTACTATTAAATTCATACATATAAAGGAAACTAAAATATATGCATCATATTAGTCAGTACTTATCAAAATACTTCCCACTTCAACAAGTGAGAGTTCTTCTAACTGTTCATATTTTCCTTATTCTTTATAACTCCTACATATGACCATACATCAAATACATATACAACACATCTAACTTACACTCTAATTCATCCAATTCAATTTATTATCCACAGTTCAATTTATAATAAAATTATAAACAAATCCCGCAACTATAATTTCCTACAGGTTTTGGCACTATAAGTCTATTTTAATACCGTTGGTGATTATAACTATCTGAATATATATAGGCTATTGTTCTTTCTTTTGTATTCACACATATTTGTCCTTTATCTTAAAACCTTGACATGAATCACATAACTTCCATAACTTCACAAACAAACTTTAATCCATTCCCCTCATCATTTCTTTCTTAAGGAAAGTAATTTCCTCATTCTCAATTTATTTTTACTTTGAAAAAAAAAATCATACAACTACCTTTCCTTACCAAGACCATTCAGAAATACTTGCCATATTCTTCTTTATTTGATAAATAATAACATTATCAAATAAAACAATCACAACTAATTTAAATACCGTTAAAACTCTTATTTAAAATATCACACTCATATCTAATGTATTAATCACTCCTAATAACATAATTAGAATTTATGATATCTATACTAAATCCTAAATATTGTCTCAATAATAGAACATTCTGATGTCCAAAATTACTACTATTTAATTTCTCAAATTCATTCTTCCCCAAAACACTATCTTTCTATTAATCAAACAAGTCCTCGCTTCATTAATACTAAATGATACATAATTAATCTTCATCAGAATGTAGCTGAATAATTCATAATCAGTACATAATTATTCCTCATCATCCTTATTTAATATAAGCGGAATTAATGTCATCATTATGTATTATTCAATCCATCAATCTATCCTTGTTAACCTCTTTCATCTCTCATGATATTATTCTTTATAAAACAATCAACACTAATATAATTCTAGTATAATCAAATTCCAAATCTACCTTTCAATACTGAATAATTGCCATAGTTTATCTAAATCACCTTAGAAAATTCTATAATTGTAAATTCACCCATTCTTCTCAAATTAATCTTTACTAAATCTTCAACATCCATTAAATAAGCTTCTTGCCCACTCCAAATCATATATGGTATAATCATAATTAAAATCAACAAACATTTATAATTTCTTCTTCACCCACTATCTCTATATTTCTCTACTGAATATATTTAATATCTCTTTACATAATAAACTATAATATCATGATAATTTATATCCAATTTATTCTCAAAATAATACTATTCTTCTTTCAACCCCATAACTATTAAGTTCACACATTTCAACACAGATAATAATTCTAAACAAAATCCTTATCACTTACCGTAATTAGTTGTGATCTTCCATCACTTCTTGTAAATGGACAATCTTTAATAAATTGATCTGGTGTTCTACAATTATAACATATCCTTGGCTTAAGACCCTAATACTTTTCTAAATATTTCTTACCACCATCATTGTAATTGCATCCTAGAAATATTGTACCATCTATAGATTTACCATCAACTTTTCATCTTTTAAATTCTCCAAATTCCCTATTACATCTTTCCTTCATTAGTTAGCTGAACAAACACTCACTATATCTTTTAAATTCACTTTGTTGACACCTAAATTCTTTTAGCTTCTAAAACTCTCTCTCAAATCTCTAAATTTAATCCTCTCTCAAGTCTCTTTTGCTTTCACTAATCAATTGCACACAAGCTTATATCATAGGAACTTAACGATAAAAGTACAATTTACGAGGAATCTACCAAAAATTTAGCAGAACCTCCCCTAAAATATAGACATCTCCCTACTAAAATAGGGTCAATCTTGTAAATAAATAACTACAGTTCTATAAATAATCTTAATTAAGGCTTAGTTATCTACCACACTACAATTACATCTAACTGAGGATCACCAATATACTATTATTAGTAATACATGAGCATTGCCAAAATTATGATGCATTCACATTAATCTTCACATCACATATTTTGCTTAATCTATGACACTGCATAACTAATTCTCCTTTCCTCAATACTTATTAATTAAATCTAGAATTCTTTCCGTACTCTATAATCATCATTTACTATGGTGAAATCACTAAGACTGTAAAACCTTTGCACCTTATTCTCTTATATTTCATAGTTATCATCAACAGTGCTATCTACCTGCTTAGACTCATTCTTCTCATCTTTAAAACAATTCATTAATATATAAGAACATACATCTTATGAAGGGGTTAAAAATAGAAATTCAAGTTCATATAGAGCATACACAGATGTTACCAATGAACTCACTCAGATGACTCTTTGAGGTCAACACGAGGCACTTGGTGTTCATCCATCCTAATATATGCAATGCACATCAACTATATATTTTCTTAACTTATGCATGATATGTCATGTATGCATCATGCTTTATCTTCCTGAGGAAGTCTAATTCCCACTCTGATACCACTTAATGTAGCACCCTCTACGTACCACATACAAGAGTCCATACATTACATAAATATACGTGGCATATAAAAAATTTTCTGAATAAAAGATAGGTATACATAAATAAAAACTCTTATTTGATATATTTGAAAATATTTTATACAAGTATTACATAATATTAAAATATATATTTAACACTTGATTACAAATGCCCAAATGCTATGATGATGAGGATGGAGATGTCGACACCAAGCCTTCCTTTTGACTCACTTTAGCTCATAAGAAACACTCTCCAAGCTTCTATCAACAAGCCTCAAACTAGGCTATCGATCAAAGCCTGAAAACCACAATTGCAAAGGAATGAGCTTGCAACTCAATAAGCAATTATTAAGATAAGCATACATATAGTTCTTCTCAAGAACTAATTAAGGAAAGCATATAAATAGCATTGCAATACATCAAACTAGAAGAATTTAGCATAAAAGATGCGCATGGGTGCGCAGAAATCTTGCATGGTTGTGCAAGGATTGTACACAGCCGCACAGGATTTAAGCACAGTTGTGCTTAAAACTTACCATTTTTCTTTAGAACCACACGGCCATGCCAAAATGGCATACGGTCATGCTTGCTTTGACATATTTCTCCTTCTGGACACGCACGACCGTGCCAAAAAGGTGCATGGCTGCGCGAGGGAATTTGATACCAACTTATGCACGGCCGTGTTTAAACACCACATGGTCGTGTCTAACAACCTGTACAATATTCAAACATCACAAATAGGTATCCAAGCATTCAAACAACATTGATGGTGCCTCATATATATATACCAAATCACAACATTTCAACAATCCACAAAACATATATAAACATTACAACTCACGTATTAGTGCAACATATACACTAAATCACATCAAGTTAAGAAACCACAACCATAATCCTCACATTCACAACTCACATTCAACATATATATAACAATGCACAATACCTGTTATGCAAGTTAGTAATCTAGCCGGAATCATCACACGTTTCACACAAAGCTCACTTTTCTTTTTCTTTTTCCTTTTCTTTTTCTTTTCTTTTGCTTTTTCATATTTTTCGTATACCCATGGCCATTCTTGAGACTCTCTGCCTAGGTCAGGCTCAGATCTCACACGTATACATATATCATATGAATGGCCACATCTAAGACTCTCTGCCCAGCTCAGTCTCAGATCTTGGAGGCTCTCTGCCCAACTCAGTCTCCACTACCACATGTATTTTTCATATTCCTCACATTTCTTACATTTTTCACATTTCCTCACATCAATCAATATGCATAGGTATTCATCATTCTCACAACAATACATGTATAACCATACCACCTCAAGTGGCTTGCATTTTTCACAATTTCATACTACCTTAAGTGGCTTGCACACACATAGGTGCCAATATTCACAATCAATCATAACACATACTCAATTGACCATTCAATAGTCTCATAACCATATGTACCTATATTCATCATTCTCATAAGCATTACATGTCCACTATACCATATCAAGTGGCTTTATTCACATTTCACCACAAACATAATCTCAATCAATATTTCAATATCCTCACAAGAATTATATATATATATATATATATAAATCTTGCTACAACATTTACGTGCACAAACCAAACATAGTCATATAACTTTAATTACATGAGCATTACTATATGCAAGCATTATATAATAATTACTTACCTCCAGCCTTTAACTCCTTCTTAAGCAAAGCTCCCCTAGTGAGTAGTGTCTCCAATATCCTTATCAAAACCTACACATAATTCATACATCAATTCATGTAGCAACCATTACACTTGCACTCAACTCAATAAAATGCATCTAAGTGCAACCCCATACTTTAGGTTCAAAGTGTCCAAATAATTCACACACAAGTCTAAAAATCATGAAAATATTAATGAAGCTAGACATATGAGTCTACTTCAATTTCCAATTAGAATTACTTTATTTGGACGTGTGTGGAATTAATTATGGATTTTTGATGCAACTCAGGTAAAATAGGCAAAACAGAGTTGACAGCTTGAGTACGAAAATGTCAAGCTGTGCCAGTCACCCTTAACAGAAAAATTAGACGTGGCTCAAAACACAAAAATTGTAAAGGACTCTCTGAAGTTTTCAAAGAATCAAACCTTGCTCAAATCAGAGGTCTACAACTCAAGTTATACCTAAAATACTAAGACTGATGCAAATAGAAAATAGAATCTGAATTTTGCAACATAAACATCCTAACTTAAATAACCAAAAATAAATATAAGCTTACCAAAAATGATACTCAAATAACTTCCAAACCTTCTTAAGCTCCCCAAAATGAATTTTAGATGTGTAGAGAGTTCATCAAAAATCTCCCTAAAGCTAGGTAAGAATTTCTCTTCTTCTTCCTCTCTAAAAAAAATCTCTACACAACCTAACATACACACACACACACACGCACGCACGCACACACTAGCCAATCAAAATATACCATTTGCCCCACCAAAAGTCTCCCTTACTTTAATTATAATCATCACTTAATATAATAATAATAAACACCCATATATATCACTTAACAACTAATAATAATAATAATAATAATAATAATAATAATAATAATAATAATAATCAACATTTATCTCATAATAAAATAATAAATAAATATTACTCCAAATCTCTACATCCCTTTACTAAACTTGAATTATTACTCAATAATTCCACAACTTTCTATTTAGATAAATAACTCCAAACTTACATTGCAAATGTACCTCTCTCTACCAACATCTATAAATCCACACTTAATATGGTCCACAACTCTACTGTATATAGCATGAAAATAATATACATGAACAATGCTCTAAAAAAATATGGGTGTTACTCTTAATACCCAATATAATAATACTACTCAAATAAATATCACCATAATAACTAATTGTCACCTTATTGGATTGGGTATATTATACAATACCCCAAAACTTTCATTTGTGACAATCCACTCCCAACTTAAGTTACAATGTAGTCCCTCTCTACACTCTAACACAAATCTTAATCTCAAATAAAGTTCACTTATGCACTATGCATAACATGTATTACATACGTCATAAATACGTATGCTGGAGGACGAGTGTTACAATTAAGCCTAAAATAAAATAAGGGATTAAAATGAAAGATAGTGTAAAACATGAAAAATGTCGAAGAAATATGGAGAATTTAAAAGTAAAAACAAATTTGAAAATACTTATGCAAAATACGTGTTTTTGAAAAGAATTTAGTAACTTTAACATATAGTTACTCTCATCTTATTATTAGAATGATTCTTTCAACCCATCACTTTTAGCATTACAAGTATATTTTATAACCTTAATCAATGATCTCATTCAATAAAAGATTGCTTCTTTATGTTCAAGATACTAAATTTGTTTAAGAAAATGGTTTTAAAAGGATAATAGCAAAAGAATTTAAAAAGATGGTCTTTTAAAAGGAAAAATATAAAAGGATTTGAAAAGAGTTTGTTTTATAAAGGAAAAACAACTTTAAATCATCAAGAACTATTCATATTAATAGCACATCAATATAATCACAACAACTGTATATAATATGTATAAGGATATAATATATAGTATAGGATATAGAATATAGCATATAATTAGCTTGGAATTGAAATAGAGTTAGTAATTAGCAAGACAAATAAATAAGATAATAAATTGCATAAAAATGTAAAAGAAATGAGTAATAATTAGATATTAGCACAAGTACATAATAATAATAATAATAATGTTAGTGGATGTTAGTAATAAGCACGAAAATAAAATCAAAAGGTTAGTATAAGCTAGTAGTAAGTTAGCTTGAGAGATTAAGAGTTTGATCAATATATATAATATGCAAGAATTGCAAAAATGTTTAATGCAATGCATGATACACATAACAATATAATTTTAGGGTGCATGAAAGGTGTAAATGATGCATGATGCAATTCAAGATACATGCAAAGTGATGCGAATTTGGGATACATGCAAGTGTGCAAGTGATGCAAGTCGGGGTATATGCATTTGACCCTAATTGATATAAAAATGCTTCAAGCACATGGTAGTGATATGTATCATATACATGATATGCAATTAAGTGAGTGAAAATGCAATTTATAATGCATAAATACAAGTAACAAAAGTAATTAAAGCAAAACATTAGGTTATTACCAACTAAGCACACACAATACAATTAAGTTTAAATCTTTAAAATAAAACTTGAAATTAACAAATTAAAGCTACTGATTTATTAAAAACAAAAAATCAAACTTTAAATGCATCAAAAATCAATTGAAAATCAAGATTTAAAAGCAAAAATGGAAGTTTTAAAGTAAAAACCAAAGCTTTGGAGCCAAGTTCAATCATCTTAGGCTCTACAAGTCACTATTTGTTAAAAACCTCAATGAATCTTAAGGTTTTAGTGGCCTTAAAAGCCATCCTTGAAGTCTTTTTGAACAAAAAAAAACAAAATAATGAATAATTGCTCTAAACAACTAGTTTTGGCTGATGAATAGCTGAACTAGGCTAAAGAAACACTAGGCTCCGATTTTGCACTTTTGATTTAAATTCTTGAAAAATCAAGGTTCCATATATAAGATCAGAGACCCCAATAGATGAATTAGGTGTTTTTGAAAGAGATTAGTCACAGAAATGACTTAGAAACTCACTAAGAATAAGAGATTGAGATTGACATTAAAAAAAAGTTTAATAAATGGGTTTTATTTAGATTAATTTTGATTTATTTTGGTATTTTTGATGATTTAGGTTTTGGAATAGGAAACAAAATGAAGAAAATGAGGATTTTTTTAATAATGGATTGGGGGTTAAAAGATATAGAGAATGAGTAAAATTTGAATTAAGTACATAAATGGTTTTTTTTATATATGAGAGGATTTTTTATTTTTCTAATAGTTGCACATACTCCAAGAATTCTAAAAGGACCTCCCCTTTTTTTATACCTAAAACCAACTATTTATAGGCAAATTAAGGTTGTGGTATTTAGGTAATAAATAGGTATATTGAAAAAGTGATTATGTAATAGTATATACTAATTTATTCCTAAAGTTGACACTCGGCATAGATTATTCCAAAATAAAATATTCTTTACTTAGTGATCAATCTTGGGAATTGAGCCATATTTTATTATATATAAATGATGATATAGCGAGGTATGGGACCTATTTTGATCATTAGATGTCAAAATTTTAACTTTTTGCCAAACAGTATCCATAGAGACACTATAATTTTAGAAGATAGTTTTAAATTGAAATTTAGTCTTGAGAACTTGGTTTTGACCTCAGAAAAGCCATTTGACCAAATTTTAACTTTTTATTCTAAAGCTTCCTAAGGTTAAACTAAGGCATGAAACACAGAAATCAGACTGAAAAATACAATAGAGAAGTTATGAAGAGCCCTTATATAGGGTTTGATTTTATTATCTCTAAAAAGACTATGAATAGAGAACTTTCACTCATCTACCCACTGATGTAGTTTAAAATCTGCAAGCGTATAGAATCGTATCAAGTAGTAAATAAATATATCGTCCTACAGAGATTGTAGATTGAATATTGCAACACTCACAATATTTGATTGTTTAGACAACGAAATAGAGTTTAGAATTTCAAAAAAACAAAACAAAATTAAGAAAGGTAAAAACACAAATTCAATGCAAGTTTAAAAGCTAGGGTTCTTATTCTCAATTGGACCATTTCAAAGGATTAATTACACCACTAGGTTTAACTATATCTAATTCATTTTGAAGGGATCTTAGAAATTATAGATTTTCCTCTTAGATAAACCTATAATTAATTGAAGATTAATTAACACTAAGTTTACCGGCTCTCACCAATCTAATGCCTTTCAATTCCAATTTTAAACACAACCTTTAATCAACATTAATCCACTCAATTGTCTCTCAACTAACTAAACAATCAAAAGGTCATTGCCATTTCCTACAGAACCTATCTCTCGATTAAGCCTATAATGTCAATTCAATTTTAGGTTGATCAGTCCTAAAATGACATTAAGCTCAACAACAACCAATGAATTAGATCTAGCAACCTAACGTAATCATAATAAGCATATGGTTAATTTAGAATAAGAACCTTAGAAAAATCTAGCTACTCGTGTTAAAGAGAAAAGAAAACAAAGAAGAACTGAAAACCAATCTGAACATTATAACAATTAATTAAAAGAGTGATACAAGAAAAACCCCTTTCAAATGATGTCAGAAATCCTTACTCTTCTAACTTCAAGCCAAGTATCACTTCTACTACAAACTAAACAAATGAAATATAAATGTATTCTGAAATAGAAACTAAGGTAAAATAAGAATAATCCAAAAGCAAGAACAACCTAAAATTAGGAACAACCCTGAATGAAAATGAAATGGTCCTATTTATAGACCTAAAGACCTAGTGATAAAGGTAATCTAACCCCTCTCAAACTCTATCTAATCAAAAACTAAGAGATAAGTTCCTTTTTATCTAAACTTCAGCTGAAAACTATCATCTCGTTGGCTGCCACATCAGTCAGGCATGGGTGCATAAGAAAATAGCATGGCTACGCAAGAAATAACATATTGTTGAGCCTTGTATCTTGGACGGCTGTGCTCGATTTTGGCACGGCCGTGCCACTCTGTAACACGCCAAAATTAACTTTCAGGCATGGCCATGCAATAATCAAGCACGGCCATGCACATTCCCAACGTAGATAACTCTTTATCTTGAGTCTTTAGCTTATCCAAACTTTAAGGATTGATCCAATCTTCATCCCAATGCATCCTACAAAACAAAATTCAAAAGAAGTTATCTAAAAACAACTAAATCCTAAAAATTAAGACAAAATAACAAAACTAACTAAATTAACTAAAAACTAACTAATAATGCAACTACTAAGCCTAAGATGCAATAAAATAGAGTACTTAAAACAAGTATTTTTCACACTCATCAAATACCCCCACACTTGAGCCTTTGCTTGTCCTCAAGCAAAAATAAGAGAACAACACATTCATACAAAGAACTAACATCATGAGTAGTTTTTAACTTGAGGAACCATCCTACTCTCCCTTTAATACAAAGTTTAAAAACTGAAAATCAAAGCAATAACTAATAACTAAGAATATAACAATTATCAAGTGAAGAGCAAACTCCCTCGCTGAATTCATAAAACAGTATGATTAACAACCAAGAAAAACAAAAGTAGGCATGAAACACTAACATTCAAATAGTTCTTTCATTAATAACACTTAAAAGGCACATAATTTATGAAGGAAAGTATGTGTAGAGAAACAATGAAAGTGCGGAATTTAAAATTTTTCCATTGCATGCAACATTTGCATCAACACAATACATTTCCATGCCCATAGATCATATCACATGCACTCTTACATAGCTAAACATGCATAA
>CATIWO010094420.1:0-13161 GCA_949673435.1 Macaranga tanarius | reverse complement strand
AAGCCTGCCCTTATCATCCCTTCCCAACCTTCCAGCCACAGGATAAAATGGCACAAGAACTTTGCTCATAGCATCCTTTAGAACTTTAACTTCGAATGAAAAGCAAGAATCATTCGACTTCTTGTACAGATAAACTGTAGGTATGTTGTTTTTTTCTTGCAACAAGTCCAAGTTACATAGCCATAGATGTTCATTGGGTAAATCTTGAGCTGGAGGTATCATGGTGGACTCTTTTACTGCGAGCTTCATCTTCTTAGGTACTAAGTACCCACGAAATGATTCTAGAAGATATATATATATATATGCTAAAATGATTCAAAGGGAGTTTGTTTTTGTTTTGTTTTGTTTGTTTGTTTGTTTTTTTTTTTTTTTTTGAGAGCAGAAAGGGAGGTCTTTTGGAAAGAAGATGATGGATTCCAATAGCAGAGCTGTTTCCTACTTATAAAAGAACAAATTACTTTGGGTTTTGCTACGGTACAAAAGATTGTATCTATACAACTGAAATTACAACTGTTAGATTAATTTTTATTTAATTACAATCATTGATTATCTTGGTATATTAATACTGTAAAATATATCAATGATTATAATTAACTAAATTTTAAAATAAATGTCTTAATTTGAGTTGTATAAATATAATTATTTGTACTGTAGAATGACATTACTTTTTTTCTTCCGACTTAATTCACACTCTTTTTTCTCTTATTTGAAAATCAAACACTTATATCTCTCAATTTTTTTCCATCAACATTTTAGTCCTTTCAATGAATTTTTTGATAAATATCTTATATCAAAAACATTTAGCCCTAGCTATTTATAAAAATAAAATAGTTTAATTACTCCATTTAAATACTATAAAACAATTTAGTTCCTTAATTTTTAAAATTATTCTAAATTTATAATTTCAATGTTAACATTTATACATATCTCTATTAATATATTAAATTAAAATTAAACTTATAAGTTCTCATCAATTTTATTTTATATTTACTTTTTTACATTTAATTTTAAATAACTTTTAAAAAATTACAATTGTTGAGATTAAACAATAAAATAGTGAATAACTTGATTTGCAAAATGAAATTAACCAAATTAATGAGTTCATTAATATTATAACTTAATTTTTAATTATAAAGCATTGAAACAAATAATGCAAGTGTTAGAAAAAAATATTTTTAAAACTTTAAAGTTAAAATAAATTTTTTTTTTGAGGGGAAAAGCAAAGCTTCATTAAGAAATCAAATCAGCATCTAAAGGATCACCAATGAAACGAGGTGCCTCTCGCCAAATAGAGGGGTTAGCATATAAAGGAGCCGCCTTAGCCAAAATATAAGCGACCTCATTTGCTGACCTCTTAACAAACGAGTCTGAAACATCAATACTCTAGTTACAAAGCAAAATACAATCTGAAATAACTAGTCCAAACTCTGAAAAATCGCTACTTCTTTTGTTCACAACATCCATGATAAGTTTGGCATCCATTTAAACAATGACATGGTTCATCCATTGATTCACTATCCAAGAGAAAACTGCCTTCAGACCTATTACTTCTGCAACATGAGGAGCGAAACCACCAGACAGCACTTTGGAACCACATCCGAGAAAGTTCCCATCAGCATCCCTATGAACCCAACCAATTCTAATAACTCGATCCGCTAACCTGGTAGCAGCATCAACGTTTATCTTTGAAAAACTCTGTTGCGGTTTCTAACATTGTAACCTTGTAGGAGCAGTAGTACCTTTATTAACACCAACATTTTGATTAGCTAGCTTCCACTCGTTCCAAAACTCCATGGTTGATCTAATACACCATAAAGAGTTACCATAGGCCTGCTGCTATAACACCTGATTTGGTTCTCTCCAAATTCCCCAAAAAACCATACACACTTTCTTCAAGTACACACTCTCATTAATAGTACAAATCGAATTGAACCAGTCATAGAAAGCTCCCGATTGTAACCCAAAAAGCACCATGTCTGCTTCCATCCAACACTCTTTAGCAAACTCACAATCAAGAAAAACATGGAAAAGATGCTCACCATAAGATTGTAACATCCGTGTCCTCAAACCGGATTAATTAAAGTTAATGATAATTAAGGATTATTTTATTATATTAAATTAGTGTTAATTGGAGTAATTGTTATTATTTCGGGTAAATAATTAAAAAGCTGATTTTTATGTATTAAATTGATGTTAGTGGAATTTAATATTTTATTTTGGTAAGAGATGATAAGAATAAAATATAAGAATATAAGGGTGGATTTGATTAAATAGATCTTTGAAGGATGAAATTAAAAGGAAGTTAGGATGAAATTGAAATGAATGTAAGTAAATGAAGTTAAGAGATAAGGAAAAGGAAGATGAGGGATTAAAGTGGAAAGAGGTAAGTGGAGTGGTTGGTTCTGCAGAGGAAAAACATGGCTATGGTATTGGAAGGAGGAGGAAGAAGAGAAAAGAGAAAGAAGAGAATAAAATGGAAGAAAAAGGAAAGAATAAGGAGCTATGAACTTGAAACTCGAAATCTAGAGAAAACCAGAGAAGAATTCAAAACTTTGGCTGGAGAAATCAGTGAGTGGTTTAAGTTTTAATGGCTTTTTATTTTAAGTTTTAATTTTAAGCCATTTGTATATAAATGTTAGGGTTTTGATGCTTTTCTTTAGATCTAGAGTGATCTAAGTAGTTTTAAGCATGCTTGAAAGTGTTTTGAAGTTTTATGCATGATATTTGAACTTCTGGTGAAGTTAATTTGAGTTTTGGACCAAAAATTATGTAAATTTTCCTCTAAAGTTCGTATTCCAGAACTGTAAAGGCGATCGCCAGTGGCCTTATCTGCCAGCATTAACTAGCGATCGCCAGTAGCTGGTTTCAGCAACTATCCAAATTGAACCAAAACATGTCCACTTCTAGAACCTATAAATCAAATCACAATACTAACTCAATGAAGGGTTAAAACACTACCTCAACATATTAAACATCACCAATCCATTAATCAAACATGATATTAACCATTTACAATTATAGATCATCCATATCCATCATCACCAAGTTAGTTAAATATACATACAATGCATGAGTTAATACTCGGATAGGCCTTTCCTCACACACAACCTCACACTTAGCTTTATAGCTATTTTTCTCACAATTTATTTACATTTTTAAATGGCTATTAGTGAAACTATCCGCCCGACTCAGTTTTACTTGGGTAGCTATTCACCTGGCTCAGCTTGCCCATCTCACAATATTTTTATCTCATTCAATGGCCATTAGTGAGACTATCCGCCCGACTTAATCTCACTTAGGTAGCTATACGCCCGACTCAGCTTGCCCATCTCATAATCACAAAATCCTCACTTCCTCACATATTTCACTTTCAAGTGAAAATCACACAAACCACACAATACAATAATATTCTATCCATTACATCTCAACACACAACACAATCAACTTCCATTCATTACATCTCAATAAGCCAATATATCAACCGTTCATTAATCATCATTTAACCATATCCTCATCATAATTCCAATCCAAATATGCAATCAATTCCATTAAATGACATACACAACAATACATATAACATATGAGTATATGTACACAACATGTATTCATATGTACTTACCTTTAAATGCTTCCACTCTAAAAATAGTTTTTCTTTTAATAAGGAGTGCTTTCCTTCCCTTTGTCAACTCCTACATACAATCATCCATCAAATTCATAAACAAGCATAGCAATTCACCCTAACTCACAAAGTGCACAAATTGCTCAAAGTTTAACAAAACCTAGACACACACACAAAAGTCCAATGACCCCTAAATTTCTACCAAAGCTAGGGTTATATGTCTATAACAAATTTTAACTAGAATCATTCAATTAGAACATGTGTGAAATTAATTATGGATTTTACAATCCAACCGGCCAAAATAGGGCACTCACAAGAACAAGAAAATGTCTGGCCCTATTGACCCCTGAAAATAATAAAATCAGTTCAAACTCAAAATATAAAAAATGTAAAGGACTCTCTGAAGTTTTCAGGGAGTCTAACCTTATGTGAATCAGAGCTGTAAAGCTCAAGATATGGCACAAACAAAAAGATTGAAAAATAGAGAGGTAGAACACGAATTGAACAACTAACAAACTCAACTTAAAACAACACAATTCATAAATAAAGCTTACCAAATTGATGCTTCAATAGATTATAGGCCTCTTAGAGCTTCTTAATCTTCTAGTTAGATGGCCAACACAAGATCAAAATCTCTCCAAATAATCAAGAACACTCTCTACTCTCCTTCCAAATCTCTACACTCACTAAATAATTAAATAAACATACAAACAATTCACCAATCAAAAACTAACAAATTACACCCAAAAGTCTATAATATTAAATTCCCAAAAAATAACAATAAATGATAATTTATCCCCTATATAACTAATATAATAATACTTAATATAATCAACAAATATCACCACAATTATATCTAAGCCCCTTAATAAAATGGAATAACTATGCCATGCCCCATAACTTCCCAATTGAGACAATTAACTCCCAATTATCTTTACAATTAAGTCCCTCTCTACCAATAACACATTCTCACACTTAGACATATATCACACTAGGACTTTATATGTCATGTATTTATAATGCATGAATAGTGGATCATAAATGTGGGTGTTACAACAAGTATTACTTAATAATGAAAATCCCCATCCCAAGACAAGTTATTATGATCAAAGGAGACTAGGAAGCTACTTAACAATATTATCAACTCACAATTAAGGATAAATTGGAAGCCTTCCCAATTGAAAACTCTATTGATATTGAGAAACAAGGTGTAAAGCCAGAAACAGTTATTGAAGTGACCAACAAGTGACCAATAAATGAGTCAATATCACTCGTACATCATCGAGTAAGACACTCGTATGATCTAACGATACTCGTTCATCATAATAAACATACATGTATGAGTTTATATCACTCGTACATTATCGAGCAAGACACTCGTATGATCTAATTAGTATATATGTACCCTAGTGGCCATTCTTGTATGTATGCATTGTACTTTTTTTTATCCTAATGGCAATAACATAATATTCATTTAAATTAAGTGTTAAGTTTATTTGAATATTTACCCTTTAGTATTATGTTAAATAAGTTTATTATCAAAATTTGATAATATGAGTGATAAACTCATTTAGTACATATACTATATATATGTTCGTAGTCATAGGATTAATATAAGGGTAGTATTAATTTATAGACTATCACCTCTGTCTATTTTCCTTGATTGGTATGAGATATCGATAGTGGGAGGTAGTGAGTCTCATGTTACTTGATATGAGATATCAGAATAGACACGTGGATACTTGATGCATATGGATATGCAAGCATAAAAATAAATTCAAATCCTTTGAATTATGATGGAGGACTAATCACAAGATCCTGAGCTAAGAAGATCAAAGATGTTGCCAAGGAGCTTGTGCAAAAAAGTCTTGAGCCTTTAGGACAAAAAGCAGATGATTTTGAAGAAATGAAGTTAGTCAATTTACTTAGTTATGATTAGATGATACATGGCCATGTGGGTTCTTTATAGGCCCGTGTTCTATGTTCATAAATTATCCAGTGTCGAACACGGATATCTACATGCCCGGGCCGTGTTCCAAGACACGCCCGTGCTTATTTCCAAAGTGTCATTCAATTTTGATAATGTTAGAGACACGCCCATGTAGAAAGTCGTGTTGCATATTGAGATTTAAGGCGCTATCGAAACACGCTCGTGTAAGAAGCCGTGTGCCAAGCAGTGTTTAAGTTTTCCAAGTTGATAAAATTCTCAGATTTCATACATGCCCGTGTCTCATTATTTTATTTTGTCTAATTAGAAGTTTTTTATGTTTTCTTTACTAATTAGAATTTGTGTTTAATTAGGAATGTCATTATTTATTCCTAATGAGTTGTTTTCTTTCAGAACAAGTTTAGGTTTATGATTACAAGTCTATAAATACTTGTATCATATATTATTAAGATAGTTGATTGATTTGATTCAAATTCTTAATTGAATTTTCTTGAGTTCTTGTGAGAGCTAAAACCTGAATTTGCTTCAAACGTGTTACAATTCAAAATATGATAATTAGAGGTACTAGTTGTTAGATAACTAGTGTTGCTAATTTCTTAGTTTATGCTAGATAGATTATTGGGTAATGATCCCAATAGATTGAACGAATCCTAGTTGTTAGATAACTAGTGGGACATATCAGTTTGGAAAGAGAGAAAAAAGGAGAGAAAATATAGAGAATGCATAAAGAGGGTAAAATAAGTGAGATTGCGCATACAAAAGGAGAGAATAGTGTGCAAAGAGTGATAAAAAAAGAGATAAAAGGCAATTTCCTTACAAGAGATGGTGAGATTAGAAAGGCTTATCTAAGCAAGCAACCTATGATACTATTGGTATTTAAGGGTGCATGTTTAGATTTTGATACTAACCTAATTCTCTCTTCTCTATATAGTTTTTTTCAAGTGTTGTTGCAGGAATTTGAGGATTTATTTTTTAAGTCTGTGCCCGATGGTTTGCCACCATTTAAAGGGATAGAACATTAAATTGATTTTGTTCCTAGAGCATAAATTTTGAATAGGCCAGTCTATAGGAGTAATTCCGAAGACACAAAAGAACTATAACGTCAAGTGGATGAATTGATGTCTAAAGGGTTGATTAGAGAAAGTATGAGTCCATGTGATGTACCAGTTCTACTTATGCCTAAAAAGGATGGAACATGGTGTATGTGTGTTGATTGTCAAGCTATCAATAAAATCACTGTAAAGTATCGCCATCCTATACCTAGTTTAGATGATATGTTAGATGAGTTACATAGTACATGTATATTTTTTAAAATTGTTTTAATGGCTGGGTATCATCAAATTAGAATAAAAATTGGTGATCAATGGAAAACTGCCTTTAAAATAAAATATGGGTTATATGAGTGGTTAGTCATGCCATTTGGTTTAACTAATGCTCCTGGTACTTTTATGCGTTTAATGAACCATATTTTAAGGGAATTTATAGGTAAGTTTGTTGTTGTCTACTTTAATGATATACTTGTGTATAGTAAATTACTAGAGGACCATGTTATACATGTTAAATCAATTTTTAGTATTTTACAATCATAAAAGTTGTATGCTAAGCTTGCTAAATGTTCATTCTGTGTGCCTAAAGTTATATTTTTAGGATATGTTGTTAGTGAGCATGGTATAGAGGTTGATCATGAGAAGGTTAAGGCTATTGAAACTTGGCCTATACCTAGGAATGTTGGTGATGTTCATAGTTTTCATGGCTTAGCAAGTTTCTATAGATGTTTTGTGCGTGATTTTTCTAGCATAGCTGCCCCTTTGACAGAAGTAATTAAAAAGAATATTGGATTTAGGTGGGAAAAGGAACAAGAGGATGCTTTTAACATACTGAAATCTAAATTAATTTTTGCAACTCTTCTTATTTTGACTAACTTTGATAAAACATTTGAGATTGAATGTGATGCTTCTAGTATGAAAATTGGAGTTGTTCTAATGCAAGAGGATAAACCAATTGCATATTTCAGTGAGAAATTAAGTGGCACAACACTTAATTACCTGACATATGACAAGGAGATGTATTCCTTGATAAGGGCATTGGAGACGTGGCAACATTACTTATTATCTAAGGAGTTTGTTATCCATACCGAACATAAGAGTTTGAAGCATTTGAAGGGAAAAAATAAGCTCAACAAGAGACATGCTAGTGAGTTTCTTGAATCTTTTGCTTATGTTATTAAATACAAACAAGGTAAGGACAATATTATGGCTGATGCGTTATCAAAAAGGTACATTTTACTTAACACTTTGGATGCTAAATTGCTTGATTTTGAGCATATTAAGGAATTGCATGTCCATGATCCTGATTTTAGCAATGTGTTTAATGCATGTGAAACCATTGCCTTTAACAAATTTAGACATGATGGGTATTTGCGTGCCTAGATGTTCATTGCGTTTGTTGTTGATTAAGGAGGTACATGAGGGAGGTTTGATGGGACACTTTGGCATAACTAAGACATTAAATGTTTTGCATGAGCATTTCTTTTGGCCTAACATGAAATCTGATGTGTCTAATTGTATTACATGTTTGCAAGCTAAGTCTAAAGTGCATCCGTATAGTTTGTATACACCATTGCCTATTCCACAATCACCTTGGGTAGATATATCTATGGATTTTGTATTTGGACTACCTAGAACTAGGAATGGTCATGATAGCATATATGTGGTTGTTGATAGATTTTCTAAGATAGTACATTTTATTCCATCTCAAAAAACCGATGATGCATCATATATTTCTGATTTGTTCTTTAAGAATATAGTGCATTTGTATGGTATACCTAAAATTATTTTGAGTGATAGGGATACTAAATTTTTGTCCTACTTTTGAAAGACTTTGTGAGTGAAATTAGGAACTAAGTTATTGTTTAGCACTGCATATCATCCACAAAATGATCGCCAAACCGAAGATATTAATAGGACATTAGGACAACTCATGCGTGTTATAATTAAGAAGAATATGAAATCTTGGGATGAAATTTTACCTCATGTAGAATTTTTATATAATAGGGTTGTTCATTCATCTACATATTATTCACCTTTTGAAATTGTGTATGGTTTTAATCCTTTAGCACCATTGGATCTATCACCTTTGCCTATGAGTGAGTAAATTAATTTAGATAGTGTTCGAAAGGCAGATTTTGTGCGTAATTTACATGAAAAAGTAAGGCAAAATATTAAAAAGTGATATCAATAAGTGGCAAATTAAAGGAATAAAGGATGCAAACAGTTGATTTTTAAGCCTGGAGATTGGGTTTGGTTGCATTTGCGCAAGGAGAGGTTTCCTACTCAAAGGAAATCTAAGTTACAACTTAGAGGAGATGGACCATTTTAAGTTATAGTAAGGGTCAATGACAATGCCTACAAATTGGATCTCCCAGGTGAGTATAATGTTTCTGCATTCTTTAATGTATTTGACCTACTTCCATTTGATTTTGAAGGTGAAGATTCGAAGGTGAATCCTTTTGAGGAAGGGGGGAGTGATGCATATGGACATGCGAGCACAAAAAAAAATTCAAATTCTTTGAATTATAATGGAGGACCAGTCACAAGATATCGAGTTAAAAAGATCAAAGATGCTGCTAAGGAGCTTGTGCAAAAGAGTCTCGAGCCTTTGGGATTAAAAGGAGATGATTTGGAAGAAATTAAGTTAGTTAATTTACTTAGTTATGACCATATAATACACAGCCATGTGGGTTCTTTACACGCTCGTGTTTTATGTTCGTAAATTGTCCAGTGTCAAACACGGGTATCTACACACCCGTGTCCAAGGCCATGTTCCAAGACACGCCCGTGCTTATTTCCAAAGCATCATTCAGTTTTAATACAGTTAGAGACACACTCATATAGGAAGCTGTATTGCATGTTGAGATTTGAGGTGCTATCGAAACACGCCCGTATAAGAAGTCGTGTGCTAAGCCGTGTTCGAGTCTACCAAGTTAATAAAATTCTCAGATTTCATACACGCCCGTAGGGTCTTCAGACATGCCCATGTCTCATTGTTTTATTTTGTCTAATTAGGATTTTCTTTATATTTTCTTTACTAATTAGAATTTATGTCTAATTAGGAATATCATTGTTTATTCCTAATGAGTTATTTTCTTTCAGAACAAGTTTAGGTTTATGATTAAAAGTCTATAAATACTTGTATCAAACATTATTATAGTTGATTGATTTGATTCAAATACTTAATTGAATTTTCTTGAGTTCTTACGAGAGCTAAAACCCGAATTCACTTCGAGGGTGTTGCAATTCAAAACCTAATAATTAGAGGTGCTAGTTGTTAGATAACTAGTGTTGCTAATTCCTTAGTTTACGCTCGATAGATCCTTGGGCAACGATCTCAATAGATTGAACGAATTCTAGTTGTTAGATAACTAGTGGGACGTATCAATACTTATGTGATGGGTGGATCGAACTGTGATATAAGATTTGTAATTGCATGGAAATTCACTTTTGTCAACAATCATAATCTTGGACATAATGGTGCATATGGTCCATTGACCTGAGGTGACATAGTCATCCATATGTGGTTGGTTAGAATTTATTAGCGCTTACATACTCGTGCTAGTCACGTATGGGTATATGGCATATAGTGGCTCTAGTTGGTATATATGTAGGGATGAGTGTTCGACCAATATGAAATTCATTACCTGAAGTGAAACGGGATAAGATCTTATGCGATCTAAGTTATTCTTGATGAATAAGTACCTGGCCAGGTCAAACTCGACTTACCTGAAAAGAGTTTCAGTGCTAGAAAGAGTTTCTAGTAATAGTCATATTTTATCAAGAATTGAACTAGAGATGAGGTCATATAATTGAGGCATTTAGAGTTTGACTAAATTAATATTTGTCTCTAAATGGATTTGGGCCATTAGATGGGCCATAAGATTAATGGATTAAATTATGGCTTTGTTTAAAAAGTTTAAACATGGGCTCATGGATTGTTTTACTAAGTTTGGGATGGGCCTTGATTAAGTGTTAATTAAGCCAATAACCTTAATCCAACTCATTAAACAGTTAATGAGGTCAATGGTTAAGGTTATCCTTGTAACCAAACAAATCCCACATATATATGATATAATCCATTATTAAAATGGATTTGATTGATATGGTGGGTTGGTGTAGGGCAAATGCATTAATGCAAATCCCACTCATGTTTAATAACTATAAAACATAGTAGTTAGAATGGGACATATGCATTAATGAACATTATTGAATTATTATTCAATAATGATAAAATGTTGATATATGATATCAATATGAGTATAGAGAAAGTGTGTAAGTAAAGGGATGTGTGGAAATTTTCATAAGTATTGTGATATCTCTATTATTGTACAAGAGTTGTATAAGAACACTTCCACCATTGATATCCAAAAAGAGGTTACTAATAAGTCCTAAACATTCAAGTTTGATAAGAGTTCTAACAAGCATCTTGGGTCACATTAAGAAGAGGCTTGTGGGAAGAACTTAATCATCCTCGAAAATATTCCTTGTGTGTTTCAAGCTAGAGGCTTCACACTTATGGAGCTTAGAGCTTATAGATAAACATCAACCAAAAGCTTGTCGAGTATGCTACCAACTTGGAGTTATGTAAGTGTTACTAATCTCTTAGTTGATAGGTCTTGTAATATGATTACATGACTTGGTTGTTTGTTGATATAATATTATTTTTGATGCATGTTTAGCTATGAATTTTCTATGTGATATGATTTATGGGCATGGAAAGGTTCAAACTTGATGCAAATATTGCATGCAATAAAAAATTTTTAAATTTCGCATATGTTTGGTTGTTTTGAATCACCTTTTTCCTTACACTAACGATACTTATTCGTCATTAACAAACATGCATGTACGAGTTAATATCACTCATAGATTATCGAGTTTGTCATAATGAACATGCATGTACGAGTCAATATCACTCGTACATCATCAAGTAAGATACTCGTAAGATCCAATGATACTTGTTCGTCATAACGAACATGCATGTATGAGTCAATATCACTCGTAACATCATCGAGTAAGACACTCGTATGATTTAACAATGCTCATTCGTCATAACAAACATGTATGTACGAGTCAATATCACTCGTACATCATCAAGTGAGACACTCGTATGATCTAACGATACTTATTTATCATTAACGAATATGCATGTACGAGTGATATTGACTCATACATCATCGAGTAAGATACTCGTAAGATCTAATAATACTTGTTCATCATAACGAACATGCATGTACGAATTAATATCACTCGTACATCATCAAGTAAGAAACTCGTATGATTTAATGATACTCGTTTGGTATAATGAACATGCTTGTATGAGTCAATATCACTCATACATCATCGAGTAAGACACTCGTATGATCTAACGATACTTGTTCATCATAACGTATGATCTAACGATACTTGTTCGTCATAACGAACATGCATGTACAAGTTAATATCACTCATACATCATCGAGTAAGACACTCGTATGATCTGACGATACTTGTTCATCATAACGAACATGCATGTATGAGTCAATATCACTCGTACATTATCGAGTAAGACACTTGTATAATTTAACGATACTCGTTCGTTATAACGAACATGCATGTATGAGTCAATATTACTCGTAATATCATCGAGTAAGACACTCGTATAATTTAACAATACTCGTTTGTCATAACGAACATGCATGTACGAGTCAATGTCATTGGTACATCATCGAGTAAGACACTCGTATGATCTAATATTCTATTTGATGCAAAATTAGAATATAAATTAATATTTTATTTGATAAAAATATCAATCTAATTAAATATTACACCATTATGTAGTAATACAATAAAGGACTAAAAAAACTTTAGAAAATAAAGATGATTAAAATTAGAATTTTTTTTAAACAAATACAGAAATACTGATATTGAAATAATACGTAAACGTAAGTTATTTTATTACAATTTTATTTAATTATAACTAATTTCACAAATTTAAAATTTTAAAATTTTAAAGTAAACACATTAAATTTAATTTTATAAATAATTTTATTTATATTTAATAAAATCATTAAGTAATATTAAAAATAATTTCAGTTTTTAAACAAACTTATCAATTGGGTTTTCTATGATTTTATTTTTATTTTTTTTTTGTGAAAATGAAAAAAAAAATTAAGTTAGTAATTGAATTTTAAAAAGATTTTATCGTAATTTTTAAAATTACATTTATATTCTTAGTAGAAAATTGGATAGAATTGAAATAAATTAAAAAATTCATATGATAAATTGATACTATTTAAATGATATGATTAAATAAAAAATATGATATATTAATAGGATTAAATAAAAAATTTGATGATAATTGAGAATAAATGAAACTATTATCCCTTGATTTAATAACATCATTAATACATATATTCTTCACTTAATGATAGGTAACTACATTCACATGTGGTGGAGTGTCCATTGGAATTCGACTACACCATGTTTTAGGAGATGGTAATGCTAGTCTCAATTTTATCAACACTTGGTGTGATGTAGCACGAGGAGCTCCTATGGCCTCTCCA